>MU227940.1:4122509-4151593 GCA_018584345.1 Thuja plicata | reverse complement strand
AATGAATTAAATATTGATTTATCTTCAAAGAGATAACTCCAATCAGATCACATGGGTTACTCCACCCATCTCTCTAGTCCACATGGGTAACTTCACCCACCTCTTCAGTTCAAAAAGGTAACTCACATATAGCTCTTCAGTCAACCAAACTCTATCTCCTCTTTACCAATTAAAGAGGTGGAGTTTACTAATGGCTTCTCCAGTTCCTTTTAATCTCAACCACTCATCTCCCTATCTCTGGGATTGATCTCAATCATTCATATCATCACCAATTCCTATATAATAAACCCTTCATAACCATTTGAAGGATCCAGGATTTCAAGCTCTCATGCGCCATTACTATGTCAATTTGGTTCTAGCATTCAAGCCATCTTGCGACCACACACTCATTTCAATTAGAAAATTCTTGACGCTTCTCAAGTCATAGACGCTGCCCCGCCAATACTGAGTATCAAGAACAATGTTTCAGAAGGAGTAGAGAGAAACATTAGAAGCTTCAAGCATTGTGGGGTTTGAATTTATTTGTTTTCATTTCTCTTGCTTGTACATTTTATTGATTATGTTTCAGGTTATTCATTTTAGTAGGTATTGTGTAATTGATTTATATCATTTGTAAAACCTTTTCTACTAACCCTTGCCTTTGGAAAGCTTGGGAACCACAGATCACGGAAGGAGGCGTACAATATGCACCTTTGTCATTGTTGTCAAAGGGGGAGAAAAGAAGAATATATATATATATATATATATATATATATATATATATATATCACACACACACACACACACACACACACACACACACATATATAAAACAAAAAAAAGGAAAAGAAAATATAAAAGAGACAAGAAGAGGAAAGGAAGATTATAGAGGAGACATTTTTGTTGGAACACTTTTTTTGTTAACTGTTTCCATCAATGCCAAATGGAGAGATTGTTGGAAAGTGATCAATTTTGTGTAAATGTGTTTCACTTTTTGGTTTTCATTTATGGCAACACATCTAGGTTTTAGATCGATTCCTATAAAGATAAGTTTTGATGATTTAGAAATCGACTAAGTATAGAAGCAAAGATACAGAAGTGTTTTGGATGTCGAAGATCGAGATTGATGATTTAGGGAAAGAGAGCTTAGAGAAATATAGTATGGGGTATGTATGACCTCCACCTAAGATCAATTTGGTTTTGGTTAAGTCTACAGTGAGTTAGAAAGAATTGAAGATAGATAGACTACATCAGAACAATGATATAGAGCAGTTGGACAGTAGCGAAGATTGAGGGAGTATGACTTGGACTCCAGGAAATCGAAGTTGTATTTTGGTTGTTGATAACCTACACATTGACTATGCAAGAGCACCAACTATGCATTTGATATTTACTATATTAAATATATTTTGTATTGAAGCTCGACTTTGTAAAGTTGTGAGATATATATGTAAGATATTTTTGATAAAGATAAATGTTGTTGGTGAGTTGGATGAATAGTTGAGAAAATAGCAGAGTAGAGAATGACATAGATCATTGAAGAACTATAAAGGAACTATCTAAGCACCAGTTTTTCTTGTTTTGTTCATGACCGAGAACACTTTGTAACTTGAATTACCTTGTAAGAGTTGTAAGCTTAGTTGGCCCCTAACAAGGTGTTGTGAACCTTTAACATGGTTGTAATTCCTTTAACAAGGAAATGTGCTATGTAATACTCAGCTCCTAACAGGGCTAGGTCTCCTAACAGGGAAATTATACTTTAGTACATGCTTGTGGGTACCATCCCCACCGGGGTTCTCCCTTGGCCAGGGTTTTCTCAAAAAAAAAAATGGTTTTATGAGTACTGTGTCATTTTCTTATGTTCTTTTCTTTACTGCAAGTTTATGGTTAATATTTAAATGGTTGAAGAATTTAATTAAGTGTTATAATACTGATTCACCTCCCCTCTCAGTATTATCCAATCCTAACATATTTGAGTGGAGAAAAGTATTTTACCAAGATTGATTTGAAGAGTGACTATCATCAAATCAGAATCAGATAAGGTGATGAGTTGAAGACTTATTTCAAGACAAAAGAAGGATTATATGAGTGGTTGGTTATGCCTTTTGGTTTGACTAATGCACCTAGTACTTTCATGAGGTTGATGAATGGAGTTCTCAAGAGATTTTTGCGTAAGTTTTAGATTGTTTATTTGGATGATATTCTAATATTCAGTAAGACTAAGGAATAAAACCTTGAGCATATTAGGAAAGTGTTGCAAAAGAAGAAGGAGGAGAAGCTACAAATTAATCGTAAGAAGTGTTCCTTCATGCAAGAAGAGATTGTGTATTTAGGATTTGTGATTTCAGCTGATGGTTTGAAAATGGACCTTGAGAAGGTTAAAGCAATTCTGGATTGGCCTACGCCTGAGAATATGAAGGTAAAGATCATTTCATGGTTTGGCTAGTTTCTACAGAAATTTTATTAAGAATTTTAGTTCTGTTTGCAATGCTATGACTGAGACTATGAGAGGAGATAAAAGGGATTTTAAGTGGACACATGGAGATGAAAAGAGTTTTGAGACTTTGAAACAAAAGGTTGTCGAGTTACCTATGTTAGCTTTACCTGATTTCAATAAGGTATTTCAAATTGAGTGTGATGTGAGTGGTAGTGCAATAAGAGCTGTGTTGAGTCAAGAAGGTAAACATGTTTCTTTCTTTAGTGAGAAATTGAATGATGCTAAAAGGAATTATTTTGTGTATGATCAAGATTTTTATGCTATTTTTAAAGATTTGAAGTAGGGAAGACATTATTTGATCCCTAAGGAGTTTGTGTTGTATACTGATCATAAAGCTTTAAAGTATTTGGGAACTCAACATAATTTGAATCAGAGACATATGAAGTGGGTTGAATACTTACAAAGTTACACATTTTTTATCAATTATAATATTGGAGTTACTAATTGAGTTGCCAATGCACTGAGCAGAAGATGTTCTTTATTGACCGAGATGAGGGTTGTTGTTCTTGGTTTTGATGAGATGAAGGAGATGTATGATACTAACCCTAATTTTTCTAAGGCGTAGAGAGAGTGAAGACCACCAAATCTATTAGAACAACCAAGTAAGTTTGAGGATTATTTCATTCAAGAAGGTATGTTGTTTAAAATAATTCAATTGTGTATACCAAGAAGTTATATTAGAATTAATTTGATTAAGGAAAAGCATTGTGGTGGATTGGCTGGACATTTTGGAATTGATAAGACATTGAGTTTGCTTAAGGAAAAGTATTATTGGCCTCATATGTATAAGGATGTTTAGAAGTTTGTAAGGAGTTGTGGAATTTGTCATGTTGCAAAAGGAATAAGTCCGAATACTGGATTGTATACGCCTATTTCTGTTTCTGAGAAACCTTGGACTAACATCAGTATAGATTTTGTTCTTAGATTACCAAAGATGGTAAAAGGGTATGATTCCATATTTGTTGTTGTGGATAGATTTTATAAGATGACACATTTAATTCCATTTAAGAAGACATTAGATGTTGTGCATGTTGCTGATATTTTCTTCAAAGAGGTTGTTAGATAGCATGGATTACCGAGGAGTATTATCTCTGACCGAGATAGCAAGTTTGTTAGTTATTTTTGGAGGACTTTGTGGCAGAAGATGGATATTGAGTTGAGGTTTAGTTCTACATTCCATCCATAGAAAGATGGGCAGACAAAGGTTGTGAATAAAATCTTGGGTAATTTGCTGAGATGTTTAGTTGGAGATAAGCCGAGTAATTGGGAGATGATATTGGCACAAGCTGAGTTTGCATATAATAATTATGTGAATAGGAGTACAAGAAAAACACCTTCTAAGATTATTACTAGAATGCATCCTAGAGGATTATAAGATTTGAGGGATATTGTTGGTGAAGAAAAGAGAAGTGATGAAGGGCAAGTATCTGTTGATTTTATGAAGTCCTTAAATGAGGAAGTGAAATTAAAGTTGGAACAAAGTAATTAGAAGTATAAGGAAAATGCTAACAAGTCTAGGAGACATCATGTTTTTGAAGTTGGTGATGAGGTGATGGTACATTTGAAGAAGGTAAGATTCCCTATTGGAACATACAAAAAGCTAAAAATGAAGAAATTTGGTCCTTGTAGAATTCTGAGGAAGTTTGGCAGTGGTAAAGCTTATGAAGTTGAGTTACCTGATGATATGGATATATCTCCTATATTCAATATTGTTGATTTGCATAATTATCATGAGTTAGATGATGAAGTTGTTATACCCGATGATTATCCTGAGAAGCATGTTGAAGAGATTGAACAGGTATTGGATCAGAGGATTGGTAAAAGCACACAAGGATAAGATTACTATGAATATTTAGTAAAATGGAAAAATAGACCAGGTGAAGATGCTACATGGATTTATTAATGTAAGTTGGATTCAGCTCAGGTTGTGACACCCCAATGATTTAGGTGAATCATTTCTTTCAACCCTGGTTGTCTGATGCATGAGCATCTCGGGTTGTCTTGCTTCCTACTCATCTTTGTTCATTTTTCTAGTAAGTGATGAATTTTAGTTCTTGCTGAGTTGCAGTGTGTGCTGAGATGTCCACTATTAGCCAAGTTCCTATTTGTGCTGAGCTACCCAGTGCTGGCTGAGCATTCCTTCCTTTGTCGAATAAACCTAATGCTCGGTTCTTATTAACCAAGCTTGTTCATGTTTGGTTGTTGTTGAAGCTGAATTTTGTAATTAATTTCTTGTTGCACATTTAATATTTGGATCTTTTCTTGGGATGTGTGTAGACCATTGGTGGTTGTCCTTCCATCTTTGTAAGCCACTTTGGAAAGTATAAATAATGATGTCTAGGAGTAGGTTAGTTATTACCTAGTAGAGAAAGTAGCAGATGATGATATGAGAAGGTAGAAGATAGAATAGTCTTGATTTTTGAAAATCTTTGTGGACGTAACCCGAAAGGCCTCACATTTAGGAATATATGTTTTAATTGCATGAATCAATAAGAGATATATGTTGTTCTTCTATCTTTGGTGTTGTTCTCTATTTTTTGTGCTTCCATTGTGTGTACTCGCAGGGGGGCTGGTTAGTTGGGTGTACCATTGGCCTCGAGTCTCCATGTCCTTCCTTGCATCACAAACACACTTGAATTGAGATAAATTGCATCTCTACCAATCGTCTTGGTTGAATCTTAACCATTCATCTCTCTAAATTTCCTATAAAAGGAATAGCTCCCTTTGACCAAACAAGAGGAAAATTAAGAGTAAGGTTATAATGCTAGTTTTGTTCTAGGTTTTGAAGATTTTTGTTGCCTCCATTTTCATTTTAGCTTAATTTACTTGCATTTAGACTATAGTTTGCATTCCTATTTTAATATTTATTTCATTTTTAGATTCCTTTGATAGTTGTTAATGGCTCTCTAAGCTGCATTTTCATGGTTAATATGCACTTATTTTTTCTTATGCATGAATTTCATCTTCATGGTTCTCTAGATCAAAGTATGCAAGTTCATGCATCTTTCTCATTTCCATGGAATCTTCCATTTTGGAGTAGTCTAGTCACTAATTTCCTATGCCAATTTGATGAGCATTCTTATGAAATCACATTCACTTCAACTAGGAAGCAATAAGCCACTTTTGAGGGAAGTTATGTATTAATTTTGATTTAGATTTGATATTAACCTCTTAAATTAATGGTTTATTGAAGTGTTTGGTGTTTCAGATTCAATGACACATTTTACCACAAATGTTTACCTTTGGAGGTAGAGATACCATCACTTGGGGTTTCCTTATGTGGACAATTGATTGATGAAGACTATAAGGTTTCTAGATTGCAAGAACTAGAATTACTTAAGGAACGTCAACACCAAGCATATGATCAGTTAAAATTTTATCAAAAGAGGATGTCAAGAAACTACAATAAGAAGATCAAACCTGGAGAATGTCAAGTTAGAGATCTAGTTCTATGAGAAAATCCATGAAATCAACAAGATACAGAGAAGAAAGGAAAGTTTGAAGAAAATTGGCTAGGACCTTTTGTCATTACATCAACCTATGAATCAGGGACCTAAAAGCTATCCACATGTGATGGAGATGAAACACAAAAACCTATCAATAGTATCCACCTTAAGAGGTTCTATACATGATCAGTTGGAAGAGTACCAATTTGTACAATAGAAAGAGATCTTGAAAAAATAAAAAATAATGGAAAACATCCTTTAAAAAATCATTATCTTGGTGAAAACCTAGAAAATAGGCACCTTGATAATACACAAAAAATGAAAAAGATATAAAGAAAGAAAAAAAAGAATAAAATAAAATAAAAAATATAATAAATCCAAGTAATAAAAACCCTTGCAAACATGCGCTACTTGTTCCAAGTTAAACTTCTCTATGTTAGCAAGAGACATTGTTATGTTAATTGGTATGTTGTCATTGATGGAGACTACACCCTATTCTCATTGTTACCTAGCTAGTTATTGAGTTACCGATTGTATACTTAGACCACTGCTAAATATGGATGAAAATGATAGTCTATAGGGAGACACTTTGGATTGGTATTTTCATATGTTTAATAGTTATGGTTTGTGTAGATAGGATATGCTTCTACATCATATGGAGATCATTACCTGATGATCATAGCTTTTTGTGATAGATTATGGTGGAGTACTCATACTTTGTGTATTGGGTAGACAAATAACTATCTTATGTAGAGTTAGTAGTACATTGGCTCGATCGTCAATCTTATCAGATCGATGATCTAATCAGTTTGATGGTTATGATTGATGGATCTAAAAGTATACTATAATATTTATCTCTAGGAGAGGTTAGCATGGATATTTAACCATTATATCATCTTCACTTTGCATGTTACATGTTGGAGCCGACTGAGTTAATATTTTGGGTTTTTTAATCAAGTATATAAGATCAAGTTTTGGATGCGCTGAAAGTGTGGTATGGTATGAAAGATGAATGATGTGATATTAATGTGAAGATTGAAAGAGAAGATATTCAGTTAGTGTTATTCATTAGAACTATATTGGCATATTTGATGTTATTTTTCAATTCATTTTTGGGACAGTGAGTCCTATCTATAATTTCATTGTAATTAATTGGTGAGCCTGACTGAGGGTTAGATTGTTATTTTGTATTGAGTTGTAAGGTATAGGTTGTAAGCCTAGATGAATGTGTATTCCATATTATATGTACTATTACCTTTAATAGGGTACCTATTACTACAGTAGTGATATATTTATGGGTACCATCCCCACTGGGGTTTTTACCTTAACAAGGTTTTCCTCAAAAACAAATCATGGTGTTATGAAGTTGTGCATGTTTATCTTATTATGTATACTTTTAGTTATTTGTGCTATTAAGTTGTGGTATTGGATTAAGAAATTTAAAAATATTTTTTCACTAATTCACCCCCCCTCTTGGCACTTTCCAAGTCTAACAATTGGTATCAGAGCCTAGTTCCTTAGAAGAAAGTTAACAACTTGAGGGAGATCTTGATGGAAGCACCTAGTAGTATTCAAAAGAATATTTTGAATGCACTTGAAGATATAGACAAATAAAATGCTTTCATCCTTTATTTGGAAGAAAATATTAAAGATATTGATAGATTCATTGGAAATCTAAAAGAAAAATTGAGGGAATCTAGAGACAAAAGGAAAGACCTTGTAGATCAGCTATCAAAGAAAGGCAGTGACTCTAAATCTTCTAAAGAAGGAAGACATAAATATAATGAGAATATTTTGAAAGAGAGAGACAACATAAAGAATGAGATGGAGTCCATAGAAATCAAGATGACTGAAGAAATAGAAGAAAAGAAAGCTCTTGAGAAATCCTTGAAGGCTAAAATTGATGAATGCTACAAGTTGAATAGTGAAGTTGGATAGTTGCAAGTTTATCTTGAGGAATCTAAAAATAATGAGTAAGAATTAGATAGATTAAATGAGATATTTGGAAGAGATCTTGCATCAGCTAAGAAGATTCAAGAAAATTTCAATTCTAGCATTGCAAAACTTAATGAGCAAAATGCAAGTCAAAGGACACCTGGAGAGAAGCAATGTCTGGGATTTGAAAAGGGTGAAATCTCTAAAACTAAATAGGAAATTATTGATTTAGATGGGAAGAAGGAAGAACCTAAGAATACACCTACTATGAAAAAGTTCAATGGAAGATGCTATACATGCAACAGGTTTGGACACAGAGCAAGGGAGTGCAAAAGAAAGAATAACACATTTTCAGGCTATTATTTCACTTGTTACAAGTATGGGTACACATCAAATGAATGCATGGCCAAAATGAACAATTGAGTTTTGGATGTGATGAAAGTATGGTATGGTATGAAAGATGAATGATGTGATATTAATGAAAATATTGACAAAGAAGATAATTAGTTAGTTATATTCATTAGAGCTTCATCAGAACTATATTGGCATAGTTGATGTTGTTTTTCAGTTCAGTTTTGGGACATTAAGTCCTATCCATAATTTCATTGTAATTAATCAGTGAGCTCAACTGAGGGTCTGATTTTTGTTTTGTATTGAGTTTTAATCTCTAGGATATAAGCATGAATGCATGTGCATTCCCTCTTATATGTAATATTACCTTTAACAAGGTACTTATTACTGCAGTAGTGAGATATTTGTGGGTACCATCCCCACCATGATTTTTCCCTTAACAAGGTTTTCCTCAAAAATAAATCATGGTGTTATTAATTTGTGCATGTTTATCTTATTATATTTACTTTCAATTATTTGTGCTATTAATTTATGGTAATGGATTAAGAAAGTTAAAAATATTGTTGTACCAATTCACCCCCCCTCAGTGCTTCCTAAGTCTAGCACTCTATCTATTAAGTATTACTACATTTACAACCTCATTCAAATTTCCTCCATCCTTGTATATACATGTTCACATTTCTCCATTCATGTGCATAGTAATAATAAACCCTTCACCCGCATAGCTTGCTTATTCAATAAAGCTTTTATCATAGTTTGGAAATTTGTCTTTGTCCATCATTATTGTCAAATCAAACTAGGGGAAAACTCCAAACGTAGTGAGGTCATTGAATCTGACACAAGTTTGAAAAAAACACATCTCATCAAGATCAAGATTCATGACATTTTGAACATTTTAAAAATTTAAACATCCAGAACCAAGCATCCAATCAAATCAGAAAAATTGACATCAACTCTAACAAAAACCAAAATTAGGATCGAAGGATAAATGTATGAATTCTTATTTAAATGGATTTAGTTACAAATAAAAATATGTTCAAATTTTTTGTTTCTTGGTTTTATAAATATTCTCTTTTTAGCAACTCGGTGATGTCTTGGACCAGAGAAGCAATGATGGAGCATAGTATTTCATTAGTCTTTTGTTTGTATAGTTAATTCGTATTAGTGTACAAATTAGTCTTAAAACATGATCCTCCAGGTATCATTGAGGACATCTGCATATGAAAAAGATTAATTCTTTGTCTATTTACGCAACAGATACCTAGGTCATCTTGGTTCCTTATACCTCGATGACAGTATTGAATTAAAACATAAAAACTAATGAAAACAGTATTCAAATCATCATGATTCAAATTTGATGGTAGTTATACCTAACGGTATTCATATCATCATGGTAAGAAATAAGTGGAGGTTGTACCTATGGCAATGTTGAAAATAGCTCAATAATGATAATAGAAAAATAAATGATTCGGTAAAAAGTGACAATAGTTTTGTTGCATACTACATTCATGTTCGATCTTGCATTGGTAATCATTATGGGATTTCTCAAGAGGGTCAAATAATCAAAGTCCAATCACAAAATTCTCCTTTATATGGAATATATTGGACTTACATAAAAAAAAACAATGCATATCATATTAATTTAGCTTCATTAAGTTAGTGCATCTCATTATGTATTGAAGTATAGTAATTATTTACCATAATTAAGTGCATTTCATTATCATTTAGGTGCATTTTCATTAAGGATTAAATTAAATTACATCTCATTACTCATCATCATTAAGTTCATATCATAAACATTTTAGTGCATTCCATTAATCATTAAATTCATCTAAGTGCATCTATGAACATTCATTACATCACATCATTAATAAGTCATCATCAAATGCATAATCATATGAACCATTGCATCCATACATGGTATACATAGAAATAAAACATCATATAAACATATTCCATACATTATCCATCTAACTAAGTCATCCATCTAAACATCTAAACATATACATATCCATTTGCATCCATACATAAACATATAAGTAAAGTAAATGCATCCATACATCCTGCATAGAAAAAACCACAAAAACACGCATATGGATAGAACCATATAGAAATGAATCCATCAAAAGTATCACTACATGTAGATCATCAAAATCATAAGGTCCAATATGTAATGGCATCAAAGGGATAATAAATAATGAGCATCAATAAGGGGGTGAGAGAAGGATATCAAATGTCTATATCAATAAAGTACATCAAGGTACAATGAGATACATCATCAAAGTCCAAAATCAATATCATCAAAAATCAAGTGTACATCATCAAGGATAATGACCAAAATTTTATCTAAGTCTGACTTCCATATGTGCTTACATCAACACCCACACCTATAGAGGGACATGTACTAGTCTCCGCATCTGGATCACCTAGTGGTCTACACGATGGACCTATACCTACTTGTGTCCCTATCTGATTGGTTTCCTGGCTACTATATCTATGTTGCATAGCTTATATATGAGTTACCTCTATGAAGAAAGTCTAAATCCAACCTAGTTCCTGTGCTAACTGACCCTATAGTACTACCATCCCTACCTATAACACCTTAACATCTTTACTAGGGGTAACAAGAGCAACTGAGTCAACTGGCTCAACTACTTGTCTCACTACATGAGGCCCATGAGTTTCCCATCCTTGTGCCAATATAACTCTTCCTCTAATAGGACCATGACCACCCTAGCCTCCATCTCCACCTTGGCCTCAATATTGAACACCATGGCCTTCATCTTGATCTCCACCCTGGCTTCCATCCTTTCCACCTCAAAAACCTCCACCTACACCTCCTAGAGCATCTAGGATCACTCCACCTTTGCCTCTCAAAACTCTACTAGCACCACCAATACGTCTACCACCACCCCTAGGTCTATCGCCTCTATCTTTTCATCCTCTGATCCTTTCACCCCCCCTTCATTAAGGTCGTTCATCATCATCATCATCGTCATCATCATCATCATCATCATCATCATCACATTCAAGATAACTAATAGAAGGTACCGACTTTGTCAGATCTACAAATTCGGGAAAGTGATGAATAGTAAACCACTGCCCATAATCCATTGTCATCCCTGCATCAAGGTTCTCTAATATGCAATCCCAAAACCTTGGACCAAGTCTATTAAAGTCATCACGAGTTGTCTAAGAGTCTTCTCATGGACCCCATAGACCTCTCTTAGTCTGGACTCGAGCATACATTGCCAAACCCTGTGGCATCCCCTGAATTTGACCAAACTATCATAGAAATCAAGTGCGGAGGAACCAATCAAGGATTAAAGGTGTGTGTCCAATCAACCATTGTGATATAAACACATAGGGAATCTCATCTTGATCCTCTGCCCAAATCTCCCAATCAACGTATGGTCGTTAACAAACTGTGTCTATATCATCAATCTGTCTCCACCAGTACTCTAGCTTGCCCAACCAAGGTTGGACAGTGAATCTATGGTATAAATAGATGTATGGTTTCCTCACAAGATGATCTCTATCTACAATCAATCTAGTAACTAGGATTTTCTCCCAATCCTATATCTAATGAAGCACAACTCCTATAGAGAGTTTTGCACCCTGTCAGCAAACAACTTGATGATGCTCTTGATATAACTGAGATAAAATACAAGACCCCATGAAAATATGTGAGGATGGTCAAGAATGTCCTCCATAATCTATCCCCAACCAACTGCAAATTTATGTGCTCTCTGATCTGGCATCATAAATCTGCCAATCAAATTTGCTAGCACTAAGGATAGTGGAGCTTATCTATGTCGCATAACTCTTCACTGAATGGTCTCATCGCCAATAGTGTCATCAAAAAATACCCATTGATATGCCTCTCCATCATAAACCTGATCATAATATATGATCTCTCCCATGGTAGGAATCTAAATAATATGATATACATCCTCGGGAGAAATCATCATCTCACCCATCGGTAAATGAAAGGTATTATGATCAGAATGCCATCTCTCGACTAATGTTGTCAATAAACCCCTGTTCACACGGAACTAGGGTATATCTAGAAAATAGTAGAGGTCGTACTAACCAATCACCTGTCTCTCCTCTGTGGTCAAATCACAGATCATCCTAAAGGGCTTAGGATACTTACCTCTCATATTCAATTTCCAAAAGGAAACCTATTTTCAAGTTAAACACATATCACTCAATCAATCATCAAGTTGATCATTAAGTGTCAATGAAATCATCATCCTATCATATATTTTTTCAATTGAGATTTACAAAAATCTCGTTGAACACATCAAATTTTGTTCCTCTGGATCTTGAGGATAGAAATTAATTCAAAATTTGATGTGTTCAACGAGATTGTTGTAAAATCAATTTTGAATTAATTGGCTCCATTTGTTCAACAAGATTGTTGAAAAATCAATTTACAACAAAATCAACAAAATTGATTCGACTGATATCCTACAAGTTGACTTCAAAACGTCATCAAAAAAATCAACAATTAATCTACACATTATCAAAATCGAGAAATCAATCATCAAAAAACTTGATTTTTCATCAAAAACTTGATCATGGCAAATTTTTGTAAAAGTGACATTTTGCATAATGAAAGTGATGCAATATTAAAAGTGATGCAGAATATAGAGAAAGTGACAAAACCAGTTAAAATCAATGATGTATAACATAGGTGACATAAAATTTTGTGTTAGCAACAAGATATTTGGCAAAAGCGCATTCCAGAGAAAAAGCGATGAAACAATTTGCGTTAGTGACACACAATTCATCCCGAAAACTCTAGTGGAATTAATGAAATAGAGCGTGAAAGTGATAAAATAAACTGCAGTAGTGACAAAAAAAATAGTAAAAGAGACAAAAAGGTTAAAATGAGGATTTTTCCACTAAAATGACATGAAATTCATTAAAAATGAGGGAAAAATAGAAAAGATCATAAACATATCAGTGGTCCATATGTCAAAGGTCTTTGGAAGCGTCTGATCTTCTCGAACCGATGCTCCTACATCAGAATAACCATTTTTTCCTCAAGAATAAAAAAATCACCAAGAGGACAAAAGAAAAAGAGGGAGAGTGAAATTGAATAGTAGAAACGTCAAATTTTACCATATATATCACAATTTTGATCTTTTTGAGGGTAATTTTTGACCAAATATTTCACATGGAGCCAATTAATTCAAAATTTTCACGAGAGCATGATTTAAAACTCAAAATTATAATCAGGAAATAAATTGAAATTCAAAACCATTACAAATTTGACAAATCATAAAAAATAATTAAAATTGCAAAAATATCAAAATATCAAGAAATCATTTTGATTCATTTCCCAAGGGGGCATACCATCATCAAAAATTAAAATTTTCACAAGCGGGGCACTTTTTAAAATTGGGGACATCATATGTAAAACTTTTAAATCTCGAATTAGGGCATCAAAATATATATCAAGGAATCACGTCGAGTCATTATCATCAACAGGATGATATCATCAATTCATCAAATCAATCAGGTCAACATCATATCAGATATTTCTTTGAAACAACACACTACGCACATTAATTCAAAGAGGGGCAAATATATACGCATAAAAATGGTCAAAGAGAAAAATAAATTAAATTCAAGCCCATTAGGATTAATTAAACCAAAATTAGTTAATTATTATTCTAAATTAATTCTAAACCCATTCAAATATATACATGGCTAATTTAATTAATTCATTTTAATTAATTCCTCCTAACAAGTCTCGCCTACCACTACATGACAAAAATCAAATGAACCAATGGGAGATGAGAACCAAATGCACATGGATCACCAAGAGGCTTTGCAATCTTGACCATTTAATCTTAAAATGGAATCTTGTCCACTCAAAGGGGAAAAATCATCAAACTTAACCTGAAATCATACCTTAATCATGGTTAATAAAACTCACCCCCTACACCTTGGAAAATCCTATAAATAGGATGCATAGTTAGAGTAAAAGGATCCACCTTCATGTAGAGTAAAGACATAGTATTGGTTTGGACATCCAATTCCACCAAAATATAGGCATAACGCTGGATTGTATATCAATAATTCATTTTGAGCATTGTTATAATGGAAAATAGTAATTACATATTTGTGTTTATCATCATTTACCATAGAATTTGCACTCATACTAGCATAGATCCATCAATTCATCATAATTCTCATTTTTTAGGTTGTCACTTGAATCTAACTTGTAACTAAGAGCATTAATAAAGTCCCTAAAATTAGTGAGCAATAGGATGCTCATGATTGTTTTCAATTCATTATTTAACTAGTTTCATATCAAATTTGTGTTGAAAGATCATATTAATGTCATATATAGGTTTGTGATATTCAAATTACACACACACATGTTTCAGTGGTTGACCTATGATTTATGTAGCTGAGTGAGCTGATGACCTATTTAGTTGTTGCTCGATGACTCAAATGTGGACTATCTATATCCACCAGGTTTGATTCAATATTTATGGAGACTTGTTGGGATTAATGGGAAGTAGTACTAAGAGTGGAGGGGTGAATTAGTACCTCTAAAACTTTTAACACTTTTCACCTTTCTTCATTAGAAATCAAACTTTACTGTATTACCGACCATATCTGATGTTCTTTCTTATGAATGTAGTATTAATTCATAATCTTAATTGTATGCAAAATTTATAGAAACATTCATGAAAGTAATAGACACATAACACAAGATATGATATCGTAGAAAACTCCTATTAGCAAGTAAAAACTATGGCGGGGATGGCACCCACAAAAATTCACTATCTGCAGAATGGAAGGGAGCCGGTTAAGGCTTACAATTTGATCACTTCTGATGATCTACCCTATTAGGAGTATTAATGTGGAGACCTATTAGGATCTACTCTGTTAAGAGCTTTAGCAACACTGATGTAGTGTGCACTCGGTTAAGATATTTACAATAGGATCGTTAAGTCCACCTTCCTTGAAAGGATTTCTTAAGTGTACCCCACTTGTTAGAATGTGTACAATATGTTTGACCTGACTATATGCAATCTATAATTGCTGATTACATATCCATTAAAGCTTACAGTATATGAATATCACCTATAGTGATTGATTAATACCTTTTCCTGCTAGTCAATAGCCTTTGTTCTATTCTTGAAAACTGATTTGATCTTTGTCTTTGTTACTACATGAATTCTCTTGTCTGATCCTTAGATGCTCTCAGTGGCTAAAATCATCATCGAGCAACATGTTCACAATTGATTGAGCATCTATTTATATAAGTATTTTACCTATTTTAGAATCACACATTGCAATGCTAACTCTAGATCCAAGGTATACAACTTGACCTTGATCCTTTAGTTTGCATGTTTTAAATTAGTTAAATTGATAAAAATAATAATAATTACATTGATTTTACCTCATGTAATGGATTTAAAAAAAATCAAGAAGCTAAATATAAAAATTCAGTGATTTATCTGACGTGGAAAGTCAGATCCACATTTTGCGGGATGTTACTGACTGCCGGTTCTTGATCATCGGTGTGAACTAAAAGTCTGTTGGTGTTCCTTCTTTGAACTGATCATCGGGTTCCCTTCATCTGTTGGGTTCCACTCTTTGATTGTTTCGTCGGGTTGCACTGTTGGTTAATTGTCGGGTTCCTTTTTCCTTTTAGTCATCAGGTAATACTAAATAGTATTCATCGGTATGCTTTGTTAGTATCGGTAACCTTGGCATTGGGTAGTGTTGTGCCCTGTCTATCGGTGTAGTATAAATCGATGGTATTTATCATGTTTTTCCTTGCATATACTAATGGAAAAATATAATGTCTTTAATCTCCCCCTTTGACATTAGTATCAAAAACTGATATGTGCACAATACTAAAGTGTTTAGTATGTACACCGTGTGTATATCCTTTTCATTATATGACTCCCCCTAACTCTATGCATCGGTATAGTATAAGTATATGTATATGTATACTTTCCTTTATACTATACATTCCCTTTTTTGTTCTTTCCTCTTTCTAAAGACTGACTCTACATATTATTTCCTCCTTTCATTTCCCCCTTTTACTGATTGACTGTACATATCATTTCCTCCTTTCATTTCCCCTTTTACTGACTGACTATACATATCATTTCCCCCTTTTTTGATAATGATGACAAAAATGTACAACTTACAAGTTGTCAAAAATGTGTAACTTATAGAGTGTCAAGAATGTGGGAGTGAGTGTTCTTTATATCTTTGATCATTTTCTCCCATTTTTCTTTGAGGAGTTCTAATGCCATGTGCTCTAGCTCAATCTTGGCATGCATATCATAAATGTTGTCTAGGACAGACATTTTTGGGGTGGCAATAAGTGTTCTTGCCTCTGTCATATGTTGTTGTAGTAATGTGAGAGTAGGTAAGAGTTGAGATTGAAGCTCATTCACCTCATCTCTGAACTTTGTTTCTACAATCTGTATATCATGTCTCAGCTCCCTAGCTTGCTTGAGCTGTTCATTGTGCAATTTGATTGCCTCTTCACTATTTGTAAGACCTTGTGCACTTGATTGAAGATCAATATCAATTTGTGTTATCTTATCAGTATACTCCTTTGTGAGTTGATCTAACATGCACAATTTCTGAATTAAGGCTATAGCTTCTAAAATTATGGGGTGTATTGTGCTTACCAGTTCAAATAGCTTTACCTTTTTTGTGCCACTTCTTGGCTTATCTTCTCTGCTAACTTGAATTCATATTTATTTTCAAGTATAGCTTTCATATCCTTCTCAGCATCTATGTTTTGAGATGTGATAACATCGGTGAGAACCACTAATTGATCAAGCAAGGGGGCTATTTGATCAACATCTATATCAGGTACAATTTGCTGAAGGATTCCTCTTGCAACTTCAAGCCTTTGCTTCCTTTGTGGCTTTTCTCAATTTATCCTACATAGCTTTCCTTTCACAAAGTCTTGCATACTTTTTCACCTCAGTAGGATCCAGTGTTCTAGGATCACATACTAGAATCTCAATTATTTCATCCAGAGTGACTGGATTCTTGTTCTTTCTCTTCTTCTTTCTTGAGATTTGTGCAGAGGCAGATGTATGAACTACCATTGCTAGTTCATTTTTTTCTCTGAGGCGCTCAATGAAGGCTTAGAAGATGAAACCTCTTGTGCCTTCTACTTGAGGTTCACATGTTGGTTAGGTGAAGATGTCTCTTCATCAACCTTGGGTGTTTCAGCAGATTTTTCTTTAGTTTTCTTTTGCTGGGCATCTGTCTTCTTTTCATCACTCTTCTCCTTCTTCTTTTCCTACTTATTTTTCTCCTTCTTTATTTTTATTAGTAGACTTGTCTTGATGATCATCGGTATTAGCTTGATCTACAGTTGTATCTTTGGGTTCATCTATTGTTTCCTTTGTTTTTGCATCACCCTTGTCTTTGGGTATGCTTGTATCTGCTCCAAATTCTTCGTTTCCATCTAGCAAATTGATGGGCTTCATCAATACAGGCATATTATTCTGTGTGCTAGCCTATGCTGCATCTAGAGTTGTTTCCTGCTCGTCGGTTTGAGATTTTTGAGCAATGACATCTTCATCTTTTTGTATTTGATCTGTAGGGTCCATTCATGTTATGTCAATGATAGAAGTGTCTAGCCATATCTCATCAGCAACATCCATGTCCTTATTTCCTTGTGTCTCCAATTCTTATTGCTTGTTTTGATCCTTAAGAGATATGAAAATGACATCATCTTCTTTCTATGGATCCTTATCAAAATCATAGTGAGTGATATCTTGAATGTCAAGATCATCCATGACTTTATCTAAGTCAATGGTCTCAATATCTTTAATATTATCCAAAGCAATGTGCTCTGAACTTGCTTTATCTTTCTTCTCCTTTGTATGAGGTGTCTTGAGGAGAAGTAATTGATTCTCAAAGCTTGTTGATTCTGCAGGTAGATGAAGAATTTGTCTCCATTTAGCATTTGTCATGTTGTCCAGCTCTATAAATTTATCTTGTAGCACCTTGTAAGCTCTTATCTTTGCCAGAAATTTATTGGAATGTTTTTTTCATTATTTCTTTTATCTCTTCCATTTTGGATTTTGGAGGCATGAGTGTGACAAGTACCATCTCCCTTGCTTCCTTTTCTATGTGCAAAGCATAAGACCATTGTTGTGAAATTCTGTCACCCAGTTCTTTGGGTATTTTGTCAACAAACTCAACTGGTACATATTTGAACTTGACCATAGCCCTAATTATTGCATCTTGTATTTTATGTTGGTCCTCTAGCTCCAGTTTTTCCCATTGTCTAATTTTCCTTTTAGTCATGGTACCTGTTGCAACAATTGAATTAGCAATTTTATCCATTGTTCTAGGGGCTAAGCTTTTCTTATCTACATCAGGCTCATCCTTTTTTGAAACTTGAATGCCATCTTTGGTCCTAACTAGCCTTTTCCTTCTTTTGGTTGTTAGTGTAGGTTTTTATTTCCTAGTTGGGTTATTCTTTTTCCCTTTATTCCTAGGTTTTTCATACACCTTTTATTGTATGCAAAATAGATGGGCAATTACTCTAAATGAAATATTAATCAATCTAATTAACAAATCAATCTAAATGCAAACACAATGAAGATTACAAGTTTAAATGAAGAAAAACAATAAAGTTACCTTCACCTACCCAATGTAGCTTGTCTCCATTTCCCTCCTCGCTTTGGTTTCTTGAATGTATGTTGAGCCCTCAGATTTCCAAATGAAGCCCTTTCGTTCAAGATGCTACCAAAGTGTGGAGATTATATGAACGAATGCAAAATGGTCTAAAACCTTGATAATGCAAATGGATGATGGAATGCTTGTGAGAATGCTTGATTGCTTGAAGTGGATGCTTGGATGATTGTGAAAATGGTTGATTGCTTGAATGCTTGGGTGCTTGAATGCTTGATCACTTGAATGCTTGAATGCCTATTGCTTGAATGTTTGATAGTTCTAGATCACAAAGGGGAAATGAGGCTCCTTTTATAGGATTTTGGATGACCTAAGCCTAGGTGGCACAATCCTAGGGTGGAGAATGAAAGGTGGAAGATCTTAGGGTTGCTATTGACTTGGTTGAAGGGGTTGAGAGAAAAGGGGATATAGTTGGGATGTGAGAGAAAGAATAGGGAAGATGTTCTTCCTACATTGACATAAGGGAGAAGAAGATGGAAGGGAAAGACACATGTCAAGTGTCTCACAAAGACCATGGAGAGGAAAGGGGAAGGACTTCTTCCTCATGAGGACTCTTTGTACAAGTGTCCCATGAGTCATCTTGGACTCTTAGAGGTGGCTTGAGAAGCTCCTTAAGAATAGGGATTACTTCTTGACTTGGTGTAGGAGAAGACATGTGGTCATGAGACCAAGTCTTATAAGGTCACATAGCCCTTAATAATAGGACATGTGTGGGTGAGGACAATGATTAATTATTAATTAATAATAATTAATTATTTTAGCCAAGGTGATGTGTAAAGTGACTAGGTTTATGAGGTGGACTAAGGGACTTAGTCATATTTAGTGATTGTGTATTTAATTAAACCACTTTTACTAGAACTAAATACGAAGACCTAGGATAAGAAGAATAGACTACAAACTATAGTGAATTCATTTAATAAATATAATAGTTTATTAAACAAATAGAAGAAATAGGCATTAATTAAATAATAAATATTTAATCTATTCATCAAGTCAACATTATTAAATAATAAATATTTAATTAATTGATTAATTAACGAAGCCATTTTTTAGTGTATACATTTTGCCCCTCTTTGAAATAGTGTGCTTGTCACATTGTTTCAAAGAAAAATCAAGCTATCTACCCCAGACTATGTTTGTCGAGAATGACCTTTGCATGCCCCCTTGAGAGATTGATTGAAAAATTATGATTTTTATTTTTTTGATAATTTTATTTTCTTGTCGTATCCAAAGGGTTCAATCAATCTCACAAAAAGAATCAAAAGAAATTGGGAGCAAAAAATGAGGTGAGACAGAATGATAGTGATAGGTAGGGTCCATAGGTAAGAAAAATGGGTCCACAGGCTATATAAAGGGTCAAAAGGGTCCACAATAAGCTCATTGTGTACACTTGTCATTTGGTATAGCTGCGAAGATGCTGTTCCCACTTCCTGATCACCGTTTTGAGTGAGTCAGACACTTCCAGAGACCGCCAAATTCTGGAGAGCCAGTGAGTGGTCGATCCTGATCTTGTAATTTGATTCAATCATGCTTTCTAGGTAGATTTGTAGCATGTTGTTAGGTTAGATTGAATCGTAGGTAGGTTAGGAAAATTTATGTTTTTGCCCCATAGAATAAATGTGCAGTTGTGGTGCATCAATGTGCAGCTTTAATGAATAAACGTGAAGAAACTGTGCTTATGTTTAGGGGATCTGCGCATTCTTCAGAGAAGCCCTCTGATTCTGTGCATGTATTCCAAATATCTGCGCATTTGTCAAGGTAAACTGTGCAAATATTCCACTGCATTGTGCATACATAAAAAGCTGTGCAAACATAAAATAATGCTATGCATTCATAGCAAGTTAGGGTCTAACCATTTAAAAAAGTCAAATTAGGTCAAACTGTCATAGCGATAGGTCAATAAGAGCTAGTTCTGGTTGGATAGTGATTATCGTTGATGTCAAGATAGGCAACATTGTATCATGGTTGCTAGTAAACCATCTTGTCTAATAGATAATTGATAAAATTATCATCTGATACATGTGATAAACACATGTCAGATAGATAGGATAGATAGATAGATGTCTTTGATTGATAGATGATAGTTTGATTTGATTTTATATTGATAGGAGGATATTACGGATGTACTAATGTCACAAGAGAGATATCTCGTGACTCAGAGTTTGAGGCCAACGTTGTCAGAGACTGATAGAGTCCTGATTGGAGTGACAGGCCTATATCATGTGATTTATATGCCCAAGATTTAGGAAAATCTAGGTATGCTGACGTTCCTGGCAGAGAGATGGCACTAAGAGATGAGTACCTTTCATCTACCTATCGACAAGATGACTGTGATGTTGGAGGATGTATATCACATCCTTCGACTACCTATCACTGGCAAGATAGTTCATTATGATCGGCATGGTGGATTAGCTTAGTGCAGAGAGGCGTTTGGTGATGATGATATAGACGATGTGGAGATCAGTTGGGAGGATATGGTGGTGCTATATCAGTCGCTACCTATCATGTTAGCCAGTACAATTGGAGGATACATGTGCCCCGATAAGAGATCTCATGGATTTGCAGTTGAATGGGGCAGGACGCTTTAGAGGATGATGGATGAGGGGACCCATTTTGCTTGGGGAGTGTGCCTTCTAGCACACTTATATCATGATCTTCACTAGGTGGTGTACCATGATAGTGCATCATTATCTGCAGGGGTGACACTTCTCCATGTGTGGGCATGGGAACATATGGCCATCACATGGCCAATGACACTCAAATTTCGAGGGGTTGGACAACCCTATATATTCCTTTATGCATCTATTCAGTCTCAGTGTAAGCTGGGACAGTTAGAGTTTTGGAGGTATACATTTGATATGATAGATGTAGTGATCTGGAGACCCTACCTAGGGTGTGAGGTTTGGGATGATGAGTGTCAGCTCAGGTATTGTTTTGAGACATGGTGGTTGATAGGGAGGACTCCCTTCATCATAGAGAGACAGGTGATTAACAGGGTACTCTGGTAGTTTGGCCGTATACAGGGGATGCCCCATGGGACCACAAATTTTTCCCAGACCTTCCAGGAGAGATAAGACTGGGGGCCCATGATACCATTTGAGACAACGAGATAGGAGTTTTTGGACATGCCATTCCAGGCATGGTCGATGAGACAGGGGGTCATAGATATAGGGATGACAGCCGAGTTTGAGAGATATATGAGGGATCACCCTTTCCTGAGACTTACAGATCCAGCTGAGAGGCCTCCATAGAGAGAGCCAAGAGACAGAGGCTGAGGATGAGGATGAGGCCATGGTGGGGGCAGAGGGGATGATGATGACAGAGGAGACGATGGCGGCAATGCTCTGTAGAGAGGGAGAGGGAGAGGGGGCTCGAGGATGAGAGGTGGAGGTATACCTCAATCAGATAGACAGAGATGACCATGGCTAACTGCATAGAGGGATCCCCTCATACAGGCACATGTACTCATACAGGGGGTAGTACAAGCACCAGAGCAGCCTATGCATGATGTGGGTGATGATGTACAAATGCTAGATGTATAGGATGTATAGGCACAGGTTGATGAGGTATAGGTATAGGATATTGGGGGTTAGGATCCCTACTTACATAGAGTAGTAGCAGAGGAGGAGGAGATTGATGTAGATGCAGTGCTAGCTAGACTAGCAATGCTACAGGTATAGGTTGACCGTGTCCCCGGACTAGAGAGGCGGGTTGAGATATTGGAGGGGGAGGTAGCAGAGGTTAGACAGGAGCGAGATACCACCATAGAGAGGCTCAGGGAGGCAAAGACTCTTTTAGATGATTTGGAGTCCATAGAGAAATTGGGACCACACGCAGACAGTTTACGACTCATGATGAGGGCTGGTAGAGAGATCACTTACTGGAGAGAGGCCTAAAAATAGGTTGTCCCTCAAGATCAGTGGATTGGTAGCTTCAAGGAGAGATCATATGGGGTCAGGAAAGCAGCTCCTCAGAGACAAGGGTCAGTTAGTGCTGGCACTTCATCACCTCCACCCAGACCACCACCAGGCTCTGGAGATCCATCAGGATCAGGTTCATTGATTGTAGCACGCAGATAGCGACAGACAGAGTCTGGAGGCAGCGGGTCTTAGCTCTTTTGATATACATTGAGTACTTTATGTTATGGCCCCATTGCATCATATTATTGTATCTTTATTGTAGACTTGATGGACATTTTTGGACACATGGTTACATTATGATATATCATTGGAAATTTTGGATATATTGTGGTGATGGACTCTTGACGATGGAATTTTATTTATGATATGATTCTATGATACTTACTTTCTATGATGCATTACTTATGATGATTTATATATGTGGATACTGACACATGCAGGATATGATGAATGATTTTTGTTTATGCATTGTATTGCACGACTTAGTAATGATAATGGTTTATTTCTATGTGGATGCAAAATTATCATGATTATGTTTATAATGATTAATGTCAAATGGATGTATTGTTACTAAATAAATGGATAATGAATAATAACAGATGGATAATATGTAATAATGATGTATAATAATAATGGTAATAATGTAATGACCTAAATGTAGTGAAATGACATATATGATAAATGTAATGAATTAGGACAAATGCTATTATGTTTTTGTTTATCCAAAATGTCCTCAATTTTAAACAATCATGCGTCTTGACACAAGAAGAAAAGAAAAAAGGGAACAAGGTGACCTAAACAAGATATCCGACAAAATCTTATAAAAGGATCACTTCAATGATCTATTTTTAAAATGCAATGCCAAATGATATGCAAAAATGAGTATCTCCACAACTTCAGTAACCATCGTAAAACTTCATAAATTTTGGAATTTGATTTTCATCATTGAGCTCATTATGTTGCAAGAAAATACAAGCATCATGGTATAATTAAACCAGGATGACCTGAGCACTTCTTGCATGGAGTTGAATATAGAAAACTTGACAAGCATCTAGGTATAATTGAACCGAGATGACCTGAGTTTTGTTTGCATAACAGACAAGGAATATCCCTCTTCTTCATCGGGAAACAAATATTTGGAGTCGAGGTATGTGTGGCACATCATCGTTAATAGCATTCATTTACCAACATAATTTATGATGTTGATCATGCTTATGGAATAGATGAAGGCTCTTATGCATAGACACCCCAATTATTTGTTCCTTCGACTTCGTTGGAAAATACCCCACAAACAACAATCAAAGAAAATATCATGTTCCATCCCCGCTATCCTAATCAATGACATATTTAGAGTTGTTAAGCTCATGTCAAAGATATCCCGGAATAGCATAGGAAACATGATGACAAATGAAATTCGGATATGAATGCATAATCTTATAACATATCATCCTAACATGTCTGTCATGAATATACATTTCTTTGCCAAAAGATAGTGTTGAGTTTTTTTGTTTGATCAGGTTGGTTGATAATGATGTTGTTGCAAATGTATAGATAATAGTCATAGTTTAAAAGATATGTCATAGGTTATGGATCATGATTTAGAATATCATCGTGTAAGAACCGTTGATTGTGTTTGCTTGTCTGGTAAAAAATACTCCATTTTGTCCTCTTAAAGTCGCGACTGTCATAGATCCACTTCCCAAGAACTAGGTTGAGGACATGCCCCCAGCTAGGTGATGGACTGACTTATTATGGGTGAAGAAAGAAACACTGGACTAGGGTGAAGACCAAGACAGTAAACCAAGCTATGATGGGGTTTTATGAGGGATTTATACAAATGGGCAGGAATCACAGATTGGCCATTTTATTATGATATGTACAAGGCAAAAAGTGACTATGAGAGCCACGTTATTATGGTTATATATAGATGGGACAAGATTCTAGAAGAATCCTAATAAAAGGAGGAGCTAGCTTGTCACAAATGGTGCCTGTCTCCAGGTTTTCACCACATGCTTTTATTACAATTTTCTCTTGATTTTTTATTATTTTATTTTATTTTATTTTTATTTTTTTGATTTTTTCCCGGCACTGGGATCTCATGCATAAAAATTCTTTAGGTGCATGCTATTAAGAGGCTCATCCAAGGGATCTCCCTCAGACGTTGGTAACTGATAGGCTCTAGAACCATAGGCTGCTGTAATCACAAAAGGACCCAACCAATTGGGCTCAAACTTGCCCTTCTTCTCACAATGCTGCTGATTTTTGGGATTCTCTTGAAGGACTAGATCACCCACCTGAAAGTCTCTGGGTTTCACTTTACTATTATATTGATGAGACATCCTTTGTTGATATACTTTTAAGTGATCAACGGCTCATTGACAGCGCTCATCCAGCAATTCTAATTCAGTTAGCCGTGCAACTCTATACTCTTCATTTGGAATCAAATATTTCAAGGACACTCGAAGAGAAGGTAACTCGACCTCAAGGGGCAGGACAACTTTAGATCCATAAACAAGGGAATATGGTGTAGCCCCAGTTGGAGTACAGATGGAAGTACGATAGGTCCAGAGGTCCGGGTTTAACTAGACATGCCAGTCACAACCAGTGTCATTGACAGTCTTTTGAAGGATTTTCACAATAGTTTTATTAGACGCCTCAGCTTGGCCATTACCCTGAGGATAATAGATAGTTGAATAATGGTGGGTAATATGGAATTTTGCGCATAAGTCATCAATATCTTGATTTTGAAACTGTTTCCCATGATCTGTAATGAGATTCATAGGGATGCCATATCTACAAATTATTTAATTAAGAATAAACATAGCAACTTGTTTTCCTATGGCAGTAATTAAGGGAAAAACTTCCATCCATTTGGTAAAATACTTAGTGGTGGTTATAATACCGTCAAGACCTCGCCGATACAGGGTGTCAGATATTAGGAGATAGCAGGAGGTTTGGCAGAGAAAGGTTCGCTTTTGATTTCTGGATAGGTTGGGGGGAAGGATATTGTCTTTCAGATAGGAATATATTTTCCCATAGGTAGGGGAATTTTGTCTGATAATATGACATATGATCTATGTATCAGGATCATCATACGCAGGATAAATCAAGGATTCCACTAAGAACTCAAAATGGGCTTTTGTATCGTCTGCATTAAACAAAGAAGCAATTGTCGCCATAGCATCGACAGCCTTATTTTCCTACCTTGGAATCTTCTCAAAGGTGATGATGGAAAAATATTTCTTAAAGTCATCTACCATGTGTTTATATGGTAATAACTTGTCATCCTTAGTTTGATATTCATCATTAACCTGATTGATTATTAACTGGAAATCTCCATAGACATTCAATTCAGTCACATTCCATTGTAGAGCCATTTTCAACCCGATCATCAGTGCTTCATACTCAGCTACATTATTCATACAAGGAAAAAGCAACTTATAAGACTTTGGTATGGTATATCCTTGTGGTGTAACAAATAAGATGCCAGCTCCTGAACCATGCTGTGTATAGGATCCATCAAAATATAGCCTCTAGGTTTGTGTAGATAATGTTAGGATGTGTGCATCTGGAAACTCTATTTGCATAGGATAATCATCCGTTAATGGTGCCTCAGCCAATTGATCAGCAATTACTTTCCCTTTAATGGCCTTCCTTTCCACATATTCGATATCAAATTCACTAAGCAACATGACCCACTTAGCCAACCTTCTGGTTAATACAGTCTTGCTCAAAATATACTTCAAAGGATCAATCTTTGCAATGAGATGGATAGAATGAGACAACATGTAATGTCACCATTTTTGTGAAGCAAAGACCACTGTGAGACATGCGCACTCAATCGGTGAATAATTGAGTTCATATCCAACAAGGGTATGACTGATATAATAAATAGCCTTCTCTTTTCCCTCTTGATCTTGTTGAGCCAATAGGGCACCAAGTGAGGCTTCTGTAGCTGAAATATAAAGCAAGAGTGGCTTTCCCAAATCTGGTGACATAAGAGTGGGAGGAGTGGCTAAGTATTGTTTGATCTTTGTAAAAGCTGCTTCACACTTATCATCCCATTTGAATAAGATGTTTTTATGTAATAGATTCTGAAAAGGATGACTTCTATCGGCCAATTGTGAGACAAATCTTCTAATTAACTGAAGGCGCCCTTGTAGAGATCTCAACTAACTAATATTTATTGGTGAAGCCATTTCCATGACTGCCTTGACCTTTTTTGGATCTACCTCTATTCCCTTAGCTGAAACAATGTACCCTAATAGTTTGCCCGATGTAACCCCGAATGCATACTTCTTGGGATTTAATCTTATTTGATACTTTTCCATTTGGGTGAATATCCTATCCAACACTCTTAGATGACCCTCTCTATCCTTGGATTTGGCTAAAATATCATCAACATAATCTTCCATTATAGTATGCATCATGTCGTGAAAGATTGTTTTCATAGCTCTTTGATAAGTGGCACCAACATTTTTAAGCCCAAAAGGCATCACATTCCAGCAGTAAGTGCCCCAAGGACATGTAAAAGCAGTCTTCTCTTGATCCTCTGGTGCAATCTTAATCTGGTTATAACTGGAGAATCCATCCATTAAGGATAACATCTCATGCCCAGCTGTTAAATCGACTATAATATCAATATTCGGCAGAGGAAAATCATCTTTAGGAAAAGCTTTGTTAAGATCTCAAAAATCCATGCAAATCCTGATGGACTTATCTAGTTTGGATACTGGTACAATATTAGAGATCCAATCAGCATAATAAATAGCTCCAATGAAACCCACATCCAACAACTTTTTCAATTCTTCTGTGACCATGAGTGCAATGTGAGGATGCATCTTCCTGAGCTTCTGCTTTACATGCTTGACCCCAGGTGTAATAGATAAATGATGCATAATAAGATGTGGATCTAAACTAGGCATATTAGCATAAGACCAAGAAAAATTGATCTGTCTCTTTTTGAAAAACTGTGAAAAGGCATCTTTTTCTGTCTTTGTTAAGGATGCAGCGAGCTTCAGAATGCGTGGTGACTCTTCTGTGCCAATGTTAAGAGGCAATGTTAGCTCAATAAGTATAGCAAACTGTTCTTGACACATATAGTTGGGGAGAGTGTCAATCCTTCCATCTTCAGGCACCTCAGAGAGGTTTTCACCCTCATATACGTCTTTTCTTTTTCCTTTTTTAGGATCTAACACTGCCACTGAGTGGTTTTCACCGTTAGATCGATTTAT
Organism: Thuja plicata; assembly: GCA_018584345.1. Lineage (NCBI taxonomy): Eukaryota > Viridiplantae > Streptophyta > Pinopsida > Cupressales > Cupressaceae > Thuja > Thuja plicata. Next base: position 4,123,518 of record MU227940.1, on the reverse strand, counting down.
TATTTTCATATTTTTATGACTGAAAGGATTGGCACCCTCTCCAAAGTAAGCCATGTCGTTGAGTTCTATAGGGAATCTTGATTTATGATCTCCTGATGGTAGATGATCTCTGATTATGAGATAGTCAATAATAGCATCATCATTATGGAAAACATCAAGTTTGGGATAATTCAGGGAATCCCAGGCGATAAGTTTGGGATGGATAAGAGGTATTGGATCATTTGGTTTGGTCTCAAAGGATGAAATGGTATTGATAGAAAAGTTATGAAAGTTTATGATTGTATCGGCAAGGTCTATTTCCATACTCTCATCTGAATCATCTATCTTAGGATAACTCTCACTTTCCTCACAAGCGCCAAGAGTAGTATTAGGTGGATCTAATCCTATTAGTTTTGTCCTTGAACTCGTCTGTTCAATGCAATTGTTACCATCAGCATAGACATCATCAAATTCCATATCTTCAGTATAATTAGAAAATGAATCCCATTCATAATTATGAGAATCATCATCATCATCATTAGTATTTCTAAGTCAGTTAATGATGCCTTGTGTTATCTTTTTCTTTGCTAGATCTACATACATACCATTTTGCAGGAATGTAGGAGCTGTAGGAGTTTTGTAAAAGGGTTCAACCTTCTCTTTTCCTTGAGATTCCTTTGGTCCTTCTCCCTTGTATCCTAATCCAGTGGTGTCTCTTTGATAATTTGGATTTTTCAAAATGGGTTTGATGACACCTTCTCTTTGTAATCCTACAGGTCCACTTCCTTGATATCCCATCTTTTGTAACAAAGTGTATCCTGTGACATATATATCTGGTGATATAGGTTCATGTTTTTCATTCTCTAGATCCTTATGATGATGTAGCAAATAATTAGTATTTCTCTTAGCAGCCTCTTTTGATATGGTGCCCCCACTCACAAATGTGCCATAAACAAGTGTAGAAGGGCCTTCAGATTGTTGTTTAGTGATCAAGGATTTTCCATATGATTTAGGAGATAAGGGTAACTCT
>MU227940.1:4093516-4117256 GCA_018584345.1 Thuja plicata | reverse complement strand
TGAGAAGCTCCTTAAGAATAGGGATTACTTCTTGACTTGGTGTAGGAGAAGACATGTGGTCATGAGACCAAGTCTTATAAGGCCACATAGCCCTTAATAATAGGACATGTGTGGGTGAGGACAATGACTAATTATTAATTAATAATAATTAATTATTTTATCCAAGGTGATGTGTAAAGTGACTAGGTTTATGAGGTGGACTAGGGGACTTAGTCATATTTAGTGATTGTGTATTTAATTAAATCACTTTTAATAGAACTAATTACGAAGAACTAGGATAAGAAGAATTGACTACAGACTATAGTGAATTCATTTAATAAATATAATAATTTATTAAACAAATAGAAGAAATAGGCATTAATTAAATAATAAATATTTAATCAATTCATCAAGTCAACATTAATTAAATAATAAATATTTAATTAATTGATTAATTAACGAAGCCATTTTTTAGTGTATACATTTATTAAGCTTGCTTAGGTTAAATAAAGAATGCTTGGTTAAGTAATCATGCTTGGTTAGGTGAGAATGCTTGGTTAGGTGAGAATTCTTAGTTAGGTGAGAATTATTGGTTAGGTGACCTTTCTTGGTTAGGTGAGAATTCTTGGTTAGGTGAGCATGCTTGGTTAGGTGAGCATGCTTACAACCACCTCTCTCCTTTCTATATAAGCATGCTACCTAGATTGTATTCGCAATATTCTGCTTTAGCATCCTCTTAATGCTATTTTTCTTCAAGCATTTGCATTTCTTTTGTGGAGACTGACTCTATGATGTTATTTTGATTTTAGTCATTTGCATTCATAGTTTAGATATCTATTCTTTGCATTAGTTTTCTGGGTTAATAATCTTTTCAGATTCTAAAATGGTATCAGAGAAGTTCTAGTGCAAAATAGATTATAGTTTCCTTATCTGGGGTCATTTTTTGGTTGTTGAGAGCATCATTTTACACTAGATCTACATTTTCTATTCTATTTTATGAAAATACGTCATCTGGGTTTTGTTCTCAGCACAAAAAAACCATCTAGGTTGTTTCTATTTTTGGCATATAGATCACATATTTTTTAGGATCTGGATTGCAATGTTTTAGAATACCCCCTCACCGTTGGCAGTCAAAGATTTGAAGACAGTTTTCAAATGCTTTGTTCTCACTCATACGGACTCCATTTCTCAAGAAATGTTTTTTTGATTTGGGATATTTTTGCATACTCTTTGTAGCTATGGAATTAGTTTTTGTTCTTGGTGTCATGAGGTTTCATAAATTATAGATTCTCACCCGTGACTTTGAGCAGTCCCCATTTTTGGAACTTCAAAGAATCATAACTTTCTCATATGATCTCGAAATGAGGTGATTCATTTTTTGAAAGTGCATTATTTTTTGATTATATTTAAAAAATATTATTATTATGACTTGAATTTTCTTTGATTTTATACTTTCAGTATACACCCAATTGAGAGAATTTTTTATAAAGTATTGAGAACAAGAAACTAAGTATTATTTCTATTGGAATTTGTAAATGCACTAAATATAAAGTGCCAAAATAATTTTTGGTTCGGGTTTTCTAGTTGAGTGAAAAAGGGGGGGTTTGTCTTGGTTGTGTTCTCTTCTTTTCAACATTTATTTTCTATATATCTGCATTATGGATCAAACCATGGTACCCACATTAACTCCTTACATCTACATTGAGTGGAAATCATGCATGACAATTTACTTAAGGAAAGTTGGATTACATAGGGTAACAATGGGACTTGAAATTGAACCAACATTAATTGTAGAGAAGCCAAAGTGGTTTAATAGATGTGATGAAGCCTATGGAACATTGTGTTTGTCTGTTTCTCCTAATTTTCTCTTTCACATTGAGTCTTTGAGTTCACCAAATAAAATCTTGAAAAAGCTAGAAACACTATTTGGCACACAAGATTCAATGAGGGGACATATGTTGGAAAATGAACTAATTAGTTTAAGTCCAAGAAATTTTAACACAATTCAAGATTTCTTCACAAAATTGAAATCACTAAGGTTGCAATTAAAACAATATGGGATTGAAAGGAAAGATGAACAATTGATTCTTAGTATTCTCTCTAAGCTAAGTTCAGAATATTCTGTGTTTATTTCTACCTTTTATGCTACTAAGGGTGCACTTGGTAAACAATTCACCATGCCATCTTTAGATGATTTTGCTATCTCTCTCACACATGAACAAGATAAGCTAATCCAAATGGGCACTCTTAAGTCCTCTAAGTCACATGCCCTAGTAGCTAACCAAGGCACAAAAGAACAAAGAAGAGAAAGTAGTAACAATAACAAGGATAAGAAACAAAAGAATAGCAAGGAGAAAAAGGATCAAATTCAAGTTTCTTCAAAAGAAATCGATGAGACCCAATCTTCTAAGGGTGATAATCCTAAGAAAGAAAAGGTCAAATGGGCCTATTGTAAGAGACCTAGTAATGATGAGCATAAGAGTTTGAGGAAACAAGTGGATCATTTGACACACATTCTTGAGAAGAATAATCTCAGTGTTCCTGAATCCATCAAACAAAGTTTAGAAGAGGGTTCTCACAAGGCACAAGATAACAACAGAGGGAAAGGAAATGGTAAGGCCCTATTTTCTATTGCTTCAAAACTAGATTCATGGATTATTAAATCAGGTGCTTCACACCACATGGCTTCATCAAAAGTTAGTTTTTCCTCCTTGGAGTCATGTTCTACGCCATCTATTCTTTTGGGTGATGACACTCCTGCTAAAGTGCATGGGAGAGGGTTTGTTGATGTGGGAGAAGGAACATTCCATGATGTCATTTGTGTTCCATCTTTATCAACTAATCTCCTATCTATTTATCAAGTCACTCGCACAGGCTCTGGCAAGTGGGTTGAGTTTACTCTAGACATGGTGGTAATCAATGACATGCACACTAGGTCTATAGTTGCAGTGGGAAAGGGAGATCATCAGTATAGACTATATCACTTTTCACACTTTATTCCCGATTCTCCTTCACTTGCATTGCTCACTCATTCAGATGAGGTGAGTCATTTGTGGCATCAATGGTTTGGCCATTTGAACTACCATTACTTACAGTAGATCATTCAGCAAGACATGGTTACAGTGTTGCCTTCTATTTAATTTTCTAATGGAGTTTGTCAAGGGTGCATTCTTGGAAAGCATCCTGAAGAAAAATTTGATAAAGGAAAAGCATGGAGAGCCACAATATGTTTGGAGCTAGTACACAGTGATTTGGCAGGAACATTTCCACATCCTTCTTTTAGAAAATCCAAATATGTCTTAACCTTCATTGATGATTTTTCTTGGTATACTTTTGTATATTTTCTCAAACAAAAGTCTTAAGTCTTTGAGTATTTTCAAGAATTCAAAACTTTTGCAGAGAAAAAAATAGGGAAACCCTTCAAGGTTTTGCGTACCGATAATGGGGGGGAATATGTCAATCAGAGGTTTGAGTAGTTTTCATCTCAAAAGGAATTAATCTTCAACACACAGTTCCCTACACTCCACAAAAAAATGGAGTTGCAGAAAGAAATAATCGGTCCTTGAAGGAAATGGCCAACTGTATGATTCACTCCAAATCATTGGCACCTCAGTATTAGGTAGAGGCCATCAACTGTGCATGTTATATCTAGAATCAGGCTCCTCATCGAGCCATGAAGGGGGTAACTCCTTTTCAAGCTTGGACTAATTGGAAACCCATATTCAAACACTTTTGAGTGTTTGGGTCTCCTGTATAGGCCCACATTCCAGCAGAGAAACACAAGGCTATGGATCCACAAAGTAGGCCTTGCATATTTGTTGGGTATCCAGATGGTGTCAAAGGATATAGGCTTATTCATCCTACCACACATGAGATTTTCATAGAGAGGAGTGTTTTTTTTGAGGAAGTTACCTCCATTTCCTCTTCTATAACTTTTCCATCATCTATTCTTATGGAGACATTGCGACTACATGATGATAGTTCTTCTGAGGTTTTTGATCCTCCTGATCCAGATGAGGAGTCTTCTTCTACTTCAAATAATGATGATGAGGATAGAGCTTCCTCATGTCTCAGTCATCATTCAGAGGATGATGATTCTTCTCTAGAATCACTACATGCTCCAACCATAAGGCCTCTTTGGGCTCATCAGACATTGGAGTCAGCAGGTGATTGGGTTGGTGATCCTTCATATGAGAGAAGAATAAGGTCACAATTTGAGAAACCTCCACATCTCTTCATTGCTACAACTTTCAATCTACAATCCTTCCAGGAAGCTTTTGGTATTCCTAAGTGGGATGCTACTATACAAGAGGAATACAGTTCCTTAGAGAGGGACCATACTTGGGATTTAGTCTCTCTTCCTAAGGGAAGAAAACTTGTTCGGTGCAAGTGGATCTATCAAAAAAAATTTGTTGCAGATGGGTTAGTTGATAAGAATAAGGCTCACTTGGTTTCCAAAGGATTCTCCCAGGTTCTTGGGATTGACTACTCTGAGACTTTTGGACCAGTTGCCAAGATGAATTCATTTAGACTTGTCCTTTCTATTGCAACAACTCACAGATGGGAAGTTCATTAGATGGATGTGAAGAGTTATTTTCTTCACAGTGACCTTCAGGAGGAGATATATATGGAGCAACCACAAGGGTTCATCTAGGATCCTTCACTTGTTTTCCACCTTTGGAAGTCTCTCTATGGCCTTAAATAGGCCCCTCGAGCCTGGTATGCCAAGATGGAATCCTTCCTTCTATTAGTTGGGTTAACTTGGTGTCATTCTGATCCAGATGTCTACATTTTGTAGCAAGATGATACTCTCACTTTCCTTGTCCTCTATATTGATGAATTGTTGATCACGGGGAGCCACTCATCCCACATTATGGTAGTCAAAACTGCCCTTCATGATCAGTTCTTGATGTCTGAATTAGGTCTTCTCCACTACTTCTTAGGGATTGGGATCACTTAGTCACCTTCTGGTATCTTCATTGGATAGTCGAAGTATGCTCTTGATATGCTCTCTATATTTCACATGGCTAACTGTAATTCTACACCGACTTCATTTCTGTCAGGAGTCAAACTTGAGGCTTCTTGTTCTTCCCCCTTGGTTGATGCTACCTTGTATCATCAATTCATTGGTAGCCTCATATATTTGACTCACACATGACCTGGTATTTCATATGTTGTGAGCATAGTCTCTAGGTTCATGTAGGAGCCACATGAGTTGCATTGGAAAGCAACTAAGAGGATTCTTTATTATATCCAAGGTACTCATAGTTATGGGATACATTATGCAGCGGGTATGGATATTGACTTGATAGGATACAAAGATTAAGATTGGGCAGGTGATTCTTAGGATCACAATTCTACTTCAGGGTAATGCTTCTCTCTTGGTTCAAGTCTAGTTTGTTGGTCGAGCAAGAAGCAATCTTCTATTGCTCTTTCATCCACTGAGGCTGAGTATTGAGGAGCATTTAATTTAGCTACTGAGGCCATTTGGCTTTAGAACATCCTCACTGAGTTTGGAATTCCTTTTTTAAATCCAACAATCATCTTTTGTGACAAATAGAGTGCCATTCAGATTTCTTGCAATTTGGTCCATCACCAAAGGACCAAACACATCGAGATTCACGTGCACTACATTCGGGATTTGATTCATGAAAAAGTCATTGACCTTCAGCACTGCCAGACATTAGATCAAACTACAGACATCTTCACCAAACCCTTCACTGAGAGCAAGTTCATTCACTTATGTGCTTTTCTTGGGGTGCGACATGTGTCTCCTTCTATTGGAGCTTTTTAGTTTCCTATTTTCTCTCTTTTAGAAAGGATTTTTCTCCCACTAGGTTTTCTCCTTTTCTCCAGTTATGAGAGGTTTCATTTTAGTTGTACATGGGTACCTAACATGACCTCATTTGCCAAGACCCATCATCTCTACATCCACCTAAGCTATGCTTAAGGGGGGGTGTTAGTGTAGGTTTCTATTTCCTAGTCGGGTTATTCTTTTTCCCTTTATTCCTAGGTTTTTCCTACACCTTTTATTAATCTTTCTTAGGTTAAATTAAGCATTCTTGGTTAAGTAATCATGCTTGGTTAGGTGAGAATGCTTGGTTAGGTGAGAATTCTTAGTTAGGTGAGAATTCTTGGTTAGGTGAGCTTTCTTGGTTAGGTGAGAATTCTTGGTTAGGTGAGCATGCTTGGTTAGGTGAGAATGCTTACAACCACATCTCTCCTTTCTATATAAGCATGCTACCTAGCTTGTATTCACAATATTTTTCTTTAGCATCCCCTTAATGCTATTTTGCTTGAATCATTTGCATTTCTTTTGTGGAGACTAAATCTATGATGCTATTTTGATTTTAGCCATTTGCATTCATAGTTTAGATATCTATTCTTTGCATTATTTTTATAGGTTAATAATATTTTTAGATTCTAACATTGGTAGGTGTTTTCTTCTCTATTTGTTGCTTCCTCTTATAGGTCCTCACTTGACCTTTCTTGAGAGGTGTAGTATCTTTTGCAGTTTTTCTCCTTGTCCTCTGAGCTGTTGTGGTCCTTGGTTTCTTGGTAGGAGGTGGAGGCACATCAGACTCAGTGGCCTCAGAATCTAATTCTTGTTCATGTTGCTCTTCACTGATGGTAGTCTGCTCCTCAGTTTCCTCTATTTGTTCTTTCTCCTCCTCATTAACCGACAACATCTTCTCAAGATTCTTCACCATCTTGTTTTTCTTGTTGATGGTCTTCTTTATGACTAGGTCTTTTTTTATCTTTGAATTTGCCTCTTCATATGTTCCAAATCTTGGTTGTTTACTGTCAAGTGATTCATTCATCAATGAATCAATTGCATTTTTTTCTTGGTCTATGTTAATCTCATAGTCAAGAGGTGGTAACCAGGCTGTGCTTGGTACAACTAGTTTAATGTGAGTGAAATTTGTATCCACCATAAAAAAAATTTCATCCCTATGTTTTTCAATCAATTGTTTATGGATCCTCACTCTCTCCTTCATCTTTTCCTTGAACTGAAGGAAGCATTCATTCATCACTGAATCAAAGCTGTCACCTAGTGACTTGATATAGTCATTTATTTGCAATGTGATTGGCTTGGTAGTGTCCCACTTCACTTTTCCAACTGAAGGAAATTATTCTTGAAAGTAAAAGAATATACACATTATAAGTGAGCCGAACTTACATGTGTTTGTCTTTGAAGACCTGATTGTTGTTTAGCTTGCTTTCTTGAAAGATTTTGTAACCTATCACATATGCACCAAACCTTAGTTCTTCATTGGTGATGGTGTTCACCTTAAGTCCTTAGTTATCCCATACAACATTGGTGATTTTTTTTAACTTCTGGTCGAGAGGGATGCTTGTGTGCTTTTGGTTTTTTTAGTTATGGGGTAACCTATTATAACATGTAACACATCCTTTGTAATATGCTTGGGTTCATCCAACCATAACTTCTGATCATCCATTCTACTCAGTACCACCCTAATTCAGTCAGTTTTGAAAACCATCAGGAAATATATGGCATTTTTTATCCCTTTTACTTGCAGATGCTTGTGTTCTTCCTTTAGGCTCCTTTATTCATCACACAACTTCTTGTAAGCTTGATCTATCTCCAAATCACCGATCTCAGCAATCTTACAGTGGATATATGACCTTACATCTTCTATCAGCAAAACCCTAGGTGGAATTTTTGAGAATGCATCAGAATCATTGAGTTGCGATGCAATCTCTGGGCATATCTTGTATTTAGGTTCCACACAAGTGCTATTATTTATCAACTTAATAGAATTCTTCTTATCACTCTTCAATTTTACTTTTCTTGAAGTGGTTGCCATTATGTTTCAAATTTAGGGCTTTTAAAAAAATAATAACAGAGTTCTTTGGTACTTTTAGTACTTACTTTGATCTGTGTAACTGTTGAGTGATCTATTTGGAGTGTATTGGATCGAGTCGAGGATGCTCTGCTATTTGCTCTATTTTCACTCTACACTATTTTCTCAAATCGCGTGTGAAGAATGAAGTGCTTCCATTGATTATTTATAGACTTTTTCCCTAAGTCTATCATAAATGCTCAACAACTCATCGGGTCATGATTACGAAGTTCATCGGGAAGACTCTCAAATAACCTTCTCGGTGTTGACAGGATGCTTGGGATGGTTGTTAAGATTATTTCTTTCACTGACAGAACTCGGTGTTGTGTCAAGACAACTTTGTGACTTTGCTTTCTTACTGATGGGTGTCGGGTATCATTAGCGACTTAGCCTTTTTATGTGTTGATCGACAATTCTCGGCAAGTGTAGATAGCTCACCCTTTTATGTTCATCGATGGTTCTTGGTATGTGTTTACCGGCGGGGTTATTTTCTTACAATTGTAAAAAGTAACATAATATACATCCTTATTCATGTAGATTTTGACTATCTATCAATTTTTATAATGGAACTAATAAAAAATATGACTTGGTGTAGTGTAGTTCCATACTTGTTCATTTTTAGGCAGGGGTGGTGATGTCACCAGATCCATGGGATGAGGTGTCACCTACTGCATTTCTTGGTCCATCTTCCTCAATGGTTGACACTTTCCTCCACATTTGCTTTCTCATTTTCTTGATGTCTTCAATGGTGTTACCATTTGCAAAAGTGGTGGTTTATGTTATTTGGTCTCTATAGTCCTTCTTTAGATGTCCAACCTTATGAAAGTGTAAACATTTCATTCTCAGGTTGGTCTAGCCTCTAGACCTTTTGGTCCATGTTCTCATGTAGTTTGCAACAATGTTACCATATCTACCACATGTACAATTTATCCATGAATTGTAGTCCCAAACCTATGAATTACCAACTCTTCTTAGTTTATATGCATTTTCTTCATTTTTGGGTTTCCATGCTTCAATTTTCTTCTTCCTACATTCAAGAAATGTGTGCCCATGCATTTTTCAGGTGGGACAATACTTTTCCATATAGGTTTCCTTCTTTGGTTCTTTCACCTTTGATTTACATTCATATGCTTTATGTCCTTTCTTGCTACATTTATAACAATGTTCTATGAATGTAAATGTGGATTTAGGAATACCTTTTTCATTGCTCCTGTAAACATTTGAGGTGTGGCCTTACTTTCCACAGTGATTGCATGTCATCTTCCTTTGTCTAGGATTGGTGTAGGCATTTTTTGGATCAGCTTCATTTGATGACTCTCCATGCTTGGTGTACCCTAGTCCAGTGTTGGTGTTGGGTCTTCTTTGTGTATTCAAGAATTCATCCATCCTTTTTGTACTCTCTTCAGCTCTCTTAATCATGTCATTATGTTGTTTTTGAATTCTAGCCTCATGCTTTAGTTTTTCAGTATCTTCTCTTAGTTCACTGATAATCTGTATTCTTTCAATGAGTTCCATATTCATTCTATTTAATTCTTGACTCATAAGAATAATCTGATTTGTAACCTCATGGTGATGCTCTGTAAGTCTTTGTATCTTAGAATCCTTTTCTTGTAGCTTTTTTGTGATATTTATTCTATCATAAATAGCTAGTGTCCTCTCTTGTTCATCTTTCCTTGCATTGTTCATGACATCAATCATCCTTACCATCTGTGTCTCTTGACCGATTTGTAGAGATTTGACTTGTCTAGCCAGATGTAGATTGATTTCAGTTAGGCTTGTGATGCTTTCTTATGATGTATCTGATGTCTTGCTTGTATTTGATCCTGAAGACTCAAAAAAATCTGGAACCTCTTCCTCATGATAATTTGTCTCATTATAGTGAGATGACATATTCTTTCTTTCATCCAGCAACTATCTCATGTTGATTCTAGCTTCTTTATACTGTTCATAGAATATCTGAATTTCAAGCTTTTTATTCTCAATATTTTTATCAAGTTTGTACTTCTCCATTGTATGATCTTTTCTCTTAAGCCTTTAAGATTTCCAAGAAGAGACTTAGCTCTGATACCAATTGTTGGGATTAATGGGAAGTAGTACTAAGAGGGGAGGGGTGAATCAGTACCTCTAAAACTTTTAACACTTTTCACCTTTTTTCATTAGCAATCAAACTTTATTGTATTACCGACCATATCTAATGTTCTTTCTTATGCATGTAGTATTAATTCATAATCTTAATTGTATGCAACATTCATAGAAACATTCATAAAATTAATAGACACATAACACAAGATATGATATCACAAAAAACTCATGTTAGGAAGTAAAAACTGTGGTGGGGATGGCACCCACAAAACTTCACTATCTATAGAATGGAAGGGAGCTAGTTAAGGATTAAAATTTGATCAATTTTGATGATCTACCCTAATAGGAGTATTAATGTGGATACCTCTTAGGATCTACTCTGTTAAGAGATTTAGCAACACTAATGTAGTGTCCACTCAGTTAAGAGATTTACAATAGGACTGTTAAGTCCACCTTCCTTGAAAGGATTTCTTAAGTGTACCCCACTTGTTAGAATGTGTACAATATATTTGACCTGACTGTATGCAATATATAATATCTGATTACAGATCCATTAAATCTTACAGTATATGATATCACCTATAGTGATTGATTAATACCTTTTTCTGATCATCGGTAGCCTTTGTTTTGTTCTTGAAAACTGATTTGTTCTTTGTCTATGTTGCTGCATGAATTCTGTTGTCTGATCCTTAGATTCTCTCAATGCCTATAATCATCACTGAACAACATGTTCATAATTTATTGAGCATCTATTTATACAAGTATTTTACCTATTTTAGAATCGTGCATTACAATGTTAACTCTAGATCCAAAGTATAAAACTTGACCTTGATCATTTAGTTTGCATGTTTTAAATTAGTTAAACTGATAAAAACAATAATAATTACATTTCTTTTCCCTCACATACTGGATTTAAAACAAATCAAGAAGCTAAATATAAAACTTCAGTGATTTATCTGACGTGGAAAGTCAGATCCACTTTTTGCCAGATGTAACTGACTATCGGTTATTGATCCTTGGTGTGAACTGAAATTCTGTTGGTGTTCCTTCTTTGAACTAATTGTCGGGTTCCCTTCATCTGTTGGGTTCTACTCTTTGATTGTTTCATCGGGTTTTACTTTTGGTTACTCGTCGGGTTCCTTTGTCCTTTTAGTCATTGGGTAACATTGAATAGTGTTTGTTGGGATGCTTTTTACTTAGCAGTATTGGTAACCTTGGCATTAGGTAGTGTTGTGCCCTGTCTTTCAGTGTAGTATAAACCGATGGTGTTTATCATGCTTTTCCTTGCATATACTAATGGAAAAATATAATGTCTTCAAGACTTTGTTAGTTGGCATTTTCTATGGTCATTTGTAAATTAGTATATCTATTTTGAGATGAGAGGATGGATTATGTTTATGGTACCTAGATATTTTTTGTTGGGACATATAGCATGTGGTCTATCATGATGTCATGATAGCTTGGTTATTTATTAATTTTACTTTTTAGTAGGATATTTTGACAATGATTTGTTGGTGATGTAGGATTGATTCCTGATTGGTGGTTGTTGGTGGTTGTATGTATTGTCTTGGTTTGAAGATATTGGTTTCACTTAGTGTTACTTGCATATCAATTTTGTGTGTGTAGACCTTGATGATCTTCATTTAGGATCTAGTTATCATGATGACATGTGTGAATCAATATCACAATTTAGTGGGAATTATTGTAAGTGATGTGGATTCACCAGTGGATGGTGGATTATGTTAATTAGTATTATAGTTTTTGGAGAATTTTTTAGATCTTGTTGCTACATAAGGGTCTCACATTTGTTGGTTCTCTTTTAGGATGATTATCTTCATGGTTATTGGAGATGTTGACATCTTGGAGGACTCAAGGAGTTATTGTTTGAGGTGTTGTTTTAACTTTCCTTTTGATATTTTACTAAAAGGGGGCCAAAGTGCATAACAAATATTTCCAAATGCTAAATCTAGTAGGAGAGATGATGCACAAATTTCTTACAAACCCTTAACTGCTACAAATTAGATAAACACATGCAAAATTATATTTAAATAAAAAAACTCACAACACAAGATATAAGTGGGAAAACCTTTTCAGGAAAAAACCCACACTCCATAATCCAGACTCAATTTTATTATTTTAAGGAAGTTAAGTAATGGAAAAACTCCCTACACTAACCTTGAGAGGATAGTTATGTAAAAAATTCTCAAATCTTTATAACAATTATAAAAATATAATATAAATAACATGCATGCCACAATACAATAATTTACATGGGGAAAACCCTTTTGAGAGAGAAATATCATACTCCAAAATTCATCTAATATATTATTTTAAAATCAATAACATATTATAATATACTTGCAAAGCAAGATTCTAATAGGAGTTTCACCAATGGAGATCCATAGGTGGCTCAACAATTATCAGACTCTTACAAAACATCACAATGTCTCTCACATGCCTGTTATATAGGAGATACAAAACATGAAACCGTCAAATGGTATTACAAAAACATAGGCAAAACCACCCAAAAATGACACACAAAATATCCATAGTTACCTACGACCTAATGAAAAATGGTCAAAATTTACCAATTATAAGTATAAAAAAAACTTTCAGGGCAAATCCCTATCACACACAAATTAACGAATATCTCAATATTATTACAAGGTTGAGACGCCATTTTCCCAATAACTATCAACAACAACCAAAAGTTACAATACAGTTCTTGGAGCCAATGCTCTTCAGGAGTAAATACAACAATAGATAATTCTAGAGAAAATCTAGGACATATATAATCTTCTTAAAATATATCCAACATATCATCAAAATTACACTAAGAATTTGCATATTTATAAATCTCAACACAAGTAGAAAGTCCCCATGGTTTCCAAAACCAACACCAATTCTAAAGAGGTATGTGGTGTTGTAGACACCTAAAACATTTGATGAATAGGCCTTCTTTATTAATTTAAAATATTAAAGTACATATTAACAAAAAAAAGCCGGGGGAAATGAGATCACCCCGCAAGAGTCACACAGCCAGTGGCCATAAGGCAAAATAAGTATTCATAAATTTAAAAAACTACCTCAAGTAGCCAAACTAGTATTGGCTGAGGGAGGTGGATCATAACTGTCATCTTTTTTACCCCACCCACCATTGAGGTCCAAAGGTAGGTCAGGTAGAGACCACCCATCATCAGCAGCATATTTTTCTTTTTCTTTTTCCTCCTCAGTCCTGGGAGTTGAAATGGACAAGATCAGGTGAGGGAACCACTTGGAAGATGTTGCAACAGGCCATGAAGAGTCACCACCCAAGGTGGGCCAACCAGCAGCAGGAGCAATGGGAGTAGCAGAAGCAACAGGAGACCAACCAAATCCACGTCGCAGTGGAAAGGCTGAGCGACAATGCCAACCATCAATCCCACTACTATGGGAGCGGTAGGGAGCCTAGTGTTAAGGATTCTGGGAGTGGCAGACAGAAGAAATGTGTCCATGGAAGTGACCATGGGGTGGAGTGCGGTCGGTAGAAATAGAATCTTGCGACACTCTGGCCACCGCACATTGGGCATTATCCTAGTGGTTCAGAAGTTCCTATAGGTGGGCCACCTCAAGTGCCACCTTTCTATCCTATACTTGTATCTACATCATCACATTATTGCATATGAAAGATTTAGTGTACATAGATACATTTATATCAAGAAATTTGTGAGTGAAAAGAACAACATTTCTATCTTTCCAAAGAGTAAGTAGAATCTACATCCTGAAAGAATTTTGAATCTGAGTGTATCTGTAGAGGATTCTAGGTGAATCACCCAAAAAAATCATATGCCAAGAAAAAGGATCAAGCCAAAATGGTTTGAAAAAATCATGAATCCAGCTCCAGTACTATTGAGCTCTTCGACAAAACAAAAAATATGAAGAAAGGTCTCCAGTTTCCCACAAAAGGGTCACCTAGGTTTAAAAACTCCTAGATGCTTGAGCTGAGAACCTAGGGGAAAGCCCTAGAAAAGAACACACCAATTAAAGTGTGAAATCTTCAGCTCAGTAATGACAGTCCAAATAGTGTGAAATCTTAGTCTCCATGTTTTTTGAGACAACTGCAAGTGCCAATGCTGGTTGAGAGTGGTGACCATGGGAAAATATGGCACCAACTAGTGGTATCCCATTTTTGGCTTATATCTAGCAAGAGGAATTCAAGGATACCATTTCAAATTATTCCATCACACCTTAATAGGTTGAACACCCAACTTGTGAAGCATGTGAGGAGGCAAGGCAAAAACTAGCAAGTCAAAAGTCTTTTGATCTAGGTGAGATAGATGAAACTGAACTTGCATGTCATCTCACATTCTGAGGCTCATGGTAGCTCTGGTAAAAAAATATTTGGGTGTCATGATGCCATGCTTATGAAAATTCAGAGCACTAACACCCTGAACCTTAGCCAACAAGACCCCTTGCACAGAAAGAGGGGAGACCACCAAATATTATGATGGTTCATAGAGAGCCCATCATGAAACCCATCTCTATCCTAGTGGAGCCAAGTCTTAATGGCCTCCTAGGCTCTCTAGATGCTTTTGACAATAAAAGTGCCTTGGAATTGAACTGGTTTTGACATGATGAGAATGGTTTGATCCCCTTCCAAGCTGACCTATTGACTATAAACCCATTGGAAATGCAATGCCTGAGAATGATTTTCCAGGCTTCATTCCTAGTCAAATAATAAATGAACCACTTAGCACATAAGGAAATTCCCTGCTTCTAAGTAGAAATAAGGCCCAAGCCTCCAGACACCTTGGGAAGGCAGAAATACTCCTAGGAAAGTCAGTGAAACCCATGATGATTAGCACCAGAATTCTAGAGGAAATCCTAAAGGAGTTTCTCCAACTTCATGTACGAGCCTTTTGAAGGATCCCAGCAAGAAGAATAGTAAACATCGGTAGCTGCCAAAACTTTGGAGAAAATATGGAATTTACCATCCAATGAAAGCATCTTGGTAATATGGTATTCAAGCTTGTTTTCAATCTTTGAAAGAACCGCATTCCACAATTTAAAAAATGAAGCTGGAAAGGCAAAGGGAATTACCAGAAAGTAGAAGACCTCTCCATGTTGAATCCATTTCTAGCCATATTAAGAGATCTAAGGAGGAGCAGGAAGAAAAGAGTGCCTATAGAAGAGAGTCTTGTGTCATTGAATAGTCGAACCAGAGGCAAAAAAAAATGTGTCAAGGCATTGGAGAGTATTGGAGACATTACCCGCATCCTCAATGAGAGTAAGAAAGGAATCATCAGCAAAAGGACAATTGACAAGATGGGTAGGTGAATCTGGCTAGGAAATTCCTTTGACATGGCTAGAAGAGCTAGCATTGGGAAGAAGGTAGCCAAATCCCTTAGTAGCAAGCACATAAAGAGTTGGGGCTAAAGGGCATCCCTAGTGAATAGCTCTAAAAAGTCCAAAAGCCTCAGATTGTCTACCATTAATTATAATACAAGCAGATGCATCACCAAAAATGATCTCAACCAACTGAATGAAGGTGGAACCAAAGCCAAGTGCTTGAATCATTACAAGAATGAAGGGCCATTCAATACGGTCATAAGCCTTGGAAAAATCAATTTTAAGGAAGATAGCTTGTTTTTTGGACATTCTGGCTCATTCCATGCCTTCCCAAACTACAATAATATTGTCAAGGATATATCTAGACTTGATGAATCTAATCTTCTCAGAGCACACAACTAGAGGTAGGATGTGGTGTATTTTGAGAGACAAGGCTTTAGGAATAATAATGTAAGAGACATTAAGCAAGTTTATTGGTATTCAATTATAAATATTTTCAGGATCTCCTACTTTAGGTATGAATTTAATGTTTCCTTTGTTGATAATATTGCCAACATATTTGAAATGAAATGCTTCAAGGTAGACCACTGCAGGTTGAGGCCAACACAATTCCAAAAGGCTTTAAAAAATTCACATGGAAAGTCACCACACCCAGGATCCTTGTCATCCGCCATGGAAAAGATAGCTTCCTTGAGGTCATTGATGGTGAAAATTTTCTCACAAAAAGCATGATGCTCAACCAAGATGCGTTTTAGAGTAAAAACAATACAATCCTTCAAAGCTTCGTCCCTAGCAAAATAACTTCCATGCATTGTGAACACCTTCTCATAATGTTAGACAAAATCTTGAAGAGTGTTAGGAAGTTCAGAGAGAACCTCTTGACCTTCCTTGATCTTTTTGATCCCAATAGAGGTATGACAAGATCTAAGAGCTTGAAAAAAATCTTTGGAGCCTTGGTCTCCAACCTCAAGCCAGTGAAGGCGAGCCTTGATTTGAGCTCCCTTGAAAGCATAGTTTTCTACAACTTTCTTTTGGTGATGGATATTAGCAAGCCAAAGTTGCAGCTCTGTATCAAATAGATTCATGGCTAAGGCCTCAGAAGTAGAAAATATATCTTTGGTAGTTGTGTCATACAAATCTTAATGGTACATGGAAATTTTCCTTCCATAAATGTGAAGAAACCTTATTGTATGGGTGATGGCATCATTCCACAAGTGAATCCAACCTGAGTGGTTGTGGGGCCTGGGCTCCAAATTTCATACATGCAAGATATGAGTCACAGTGGGTTCACGAGTAATATGGGATGTGTTGAGGAAAATTTTCATTTTAGAAGGATGCATCTTAGCCATCTTCCATTAAATAGTAAAGAGGATGGGATAGTGGTCTGAAAAAGTCACTTCAATCAAAGGCATGAGAAGTAATTCCTGATCTTTAGAAAAAGAGAAAAAAATATTGAGCTATAATCATGGCATGATCAAGCCTCTTAAATATCCTATCATATCTAGCTCTAAAATTGGCCAAGTATGCCAAACCCCACCAGGATGGTAGCGGTTGGCATTGGGATCAAAAAGGCCCAATTTATTACAGATGTAGTACCAAACCTCTCTTTATCCATCTATCCATCTAACTAGAAAAATCCCATCTTTTTCACAATCCAGCTCAACCATATTGGATTCCCCACATATAACCAAGGTGACTAGTGGTAGATGATCCTCCATCCATCGCCGCAGATGTAATCTTTCAATAGAATTATTGGGAGCATAAACATTAACTATGCCAAATGAATAATTATTGAAAGACAACAATATCCAAATAATTCTTTGCATGGGATCAAAACCATGCGAAATAACAGAAGAAAATAAATGAGGAGGAATAAGAGTAGCTACACCACCTCGACTAGATTCATACTGTGAAGAGAACACATAATCATCTGGCCAAATAACACAACAAGCAGTATTGAGCATGAAACTAGAGATTTTAACTTCCTAGAGATAGAGAATATCCAGGTTAACAATCTTGTGTCTAGCATCTAGAAAAAAATATTTTCTAGGGAGGTCAGTGATACCTCAAACATTCTAGGAGATAAAGTTCATGATAAAAATTATTGCATTTCATCCTCATCCCCAAGAGAGGATAATTTATAATGCAAGAAGGCTGAACAAGTTTTGAAGCTAGCAGGAGAATCTTCTCCAAAGATGACTCTCTGCTTCTCCATGTTGCCATCTAAAATCTTAGCATGCCCAAAAGGGCTTCGGGATCATCACAAATATTGAGACACTATCATGGAAGATTCCTGTGGAATATGGACCCATGCAGGATAAGAAACAGTTGCAAGTGCTTCCATCCCATGCAGGGCAGGGTTTGAAAAAAGATCTAAAGGAGCCGCAACCGATAGGGTAACAGGAGCCACCATAGTGACTTCCATTGATATTTGAGTTGTTTCATGGGGTTCAGGGAATTTTTTCCTTTTTGCACCACAGTGCTCCATTCTTATTTTTTCACCACCTCCGCGGGCTTGGAAAGAATAACCTTAGGAGGAGATTTTGTGTGAGGCACGGCCAGCGGACAGTCCTTGATCATGTGCTTGACTGATTGACACTTATGATAGGTATTAGGAAGATTTAGGTAAAGAACCTTCTAGGTGAAGGTGTGGGATCCAACTTGAATATCAATTATTTCTTTAAGGTCACGTGAAAGGTTGACCTCAACACAAACCCTCTTCTGAGGGTGAGCATTAAAAAACAATCATGTTCCATGCACACCATCTTGCCAAGAGTTTGCGCAAAGGTCTGCATGAATGGCCAGCATAGCAGGGGAAGACCAGGAAATTCAACCCAAACTAGGACCCTTAGCTTTTTTTCATCTGAGACTGTAAATTCTCGAGACCAACGCTAGAAAACCAACAGGGAAGACCTAACTATCCAAGGCCAATGATTGAACATTGTGTCAACCTGGGTAGGGTTTGAGAAATGAAATAAAAAAATCCCTTGGTAAGGCTTTGAACACCATCAAGTCAAACTCCATGAGGAGTCCAGGATTTGGAAACCCAATCTTTCAGCATGCTTTCAGGTGAAGTTCTACACATAAAATATCCTATTAAAGTATGTTTCTCAAACCAATCACAGGCGTTATCAAATTCCTTAATATTAAGCACAATATCAGGGGAGGTTATACCTTGTGAAAAACTTTTGCAAAAAACTTGTGATGGCATTTCTTTAGAGGAGGTGCCATGAGCATCCGTCATTGAAAATCCAACACCAACATTAATTGTTGGGCCAAAGTTAGTTGGAGCCATTATAAACCCCTAAAGATCCTGCAAAAAATGCAGTATAGCAAAATGAAATACACATATTGTTCAGAAAAAAAAAAGTGTCGTACAACATTCAAAACCCCAGCATGCTCGTACACTCATATAATTAGATATTGATTTCTATAAGATTTAACCATCACACCTAAATTTGATTAGTTACATTAATTGAATTTAGTTAGCCTAGTTATGTTTATTAATTAAATAATTATGTGTTATTTATTTAACTAATTATATCCCTTAGCTAAATTGATCTAATTGATTAAGATATATACCTTTATTAATTAATTGATTAAAAACCA
Organism: Thuja plicata; assembly: GCA_018584345.1. Lineage (NCBI taxonomy): Eukaryota > Viridiplantae > Streptophyta > Pinopsida > Cupressales > Cupressaceae > Thuja > Thuja plicata. The sequence goes on along the minus strand of MU227940.1, from coordinate 4,098,393 downwards.
TAACCCATCTAATTAATTAATTACCTCCTTTCCTCTATTAAATAAAAAAAATTAAATAATTTGTCTTATTTAATTCATTTCTTTGTCATTTTCCTCTTTGTTCCAAAAATGAATTAATTTAAATAATTGATTTTTTTCACATGTCTCCTAAATTTAACCAAAACCCCCAACCTATCTCATTAACTAGCCCTTGGTCCCAACCAACCTTATCCCTTTAACCTCCATCTAACCCTAACCCACTAACTAACCCTCCAACTAAGCCAAGATTCAAACCAACTTTATCCCTTTAACCTCCCATCAAACCAACCTTATCCTAACCTCCCCCATATGTGTACGCATTCCTATTTTAATTAAATAGGAAAATAACCTCCATTTTTTGTGGCATCCCTCCAAATTGGACACCTAGCCTCCCCTCCACTTGGCATCCTTTAAAATGTCACTTTTCATTTCTAATAACAAGTGTTGCATTTTAGAGACCCCTCATCTTGCACCCATTTCCTATTTAAACCCTCTCATTTCCTTCATTTGTAGCCACCCTAATTTGGTATGCTACGACTAAAGACCCTATTTTCCCTAAGTGTGATAGTACCTTGATTATGTCCAAACGACTCTATTACTGCTTGGCATAATTATTCGAATCAATTTAATTTCCTAAGGTGATCAAAATCACTAAGTTAATTGCTTTAGCCAAAATTAATAATCGATCAAATACATGGCTAAAATGATGAATTTACTAGGAATTAAATAAAGTCCTAAATCATATGCTCACTTGCAAAAGAACCAATCCCCTAGCTTGATTAATCTAATTAATTGGCTATAGTCCTTTAATTATTAAAAAAATAATTAAGTTGTTTAAATAATTAAATTTCCTATTTTTGAATAAATTAAATAAATTTAATTTATTTCATTAATATTCCTCTAAACCCCCAACCTAACCCAACTCAACCACTTTGACCCTAGGTTCAAACCTTTCCCAACCCATTCACCCTTGCTAACCTTCTTCTAATCCTAATATAATTCGAACCCCCCTTCCTAATGATGTCACATTCCATTAAGGAAGTCATTAGGGACTCAACCCACTTGAGAGAGTCAACTTTCTCAAGCTTGACTTCTCTAAGGACCAACTTGCCAAGTTGAGCCTTACTTCCTCCCATGCCTCTTAATGAATTTCATTAATGGCCCCTTAATGGATATTCCCTCTTGCCCATCTCTCATTAATTCCCAAGGCATTAATGGCTCTTACACTTCATTAATGACCTTAGGGGCTCCATTAATGAACCTTTTCTCCCCTCTCTCTCCCATTCTTCTATAAATTGGAGAGGTTTGGAGCTCATAATATGCTTGAATTATTGAATAGTAGTGTTATTATGCCAAGATTTTGAAGGGATCTCAAAGCATTGTTATGCTACCCATTCCTTTCATAGCTTCATGCACACTCCATAATTACTTTCATGAATGGTTATAATGCTCATTTTTAGACTAATATGCATGCTTGAATAATCAAATAGTTGTTTTAAACTTGAATCTTTCATGCTAGGTTGTTTATGTCACTGGTATTAGCATAATTTGAGGGTTGTTATGTTATTTACTACACTCGTCTTATTTAGAAAGCAATAGGTCGATGTTAGGGTTTTATATGCTCATTAATCCTTGTTTCTCACTAACAGAATGAATTATTGAAGTGTTGTGTCTTTCTTAAACAGGTACAAAAATCACACACATATTTGGCGCCCACCGTGGGGCCTGATTTCCAACTTAGTCCCATTTTCTAATAATTTTTCCTCAATTTGTCATCCCAATTTTTCAGGTCCAGGTCTGTATCTGGTTGGAAAAGCTCGTATCTGGTGGATTTTCTCGCACCGTGACTTCCTGGTTCGTATCGTGGTTTTCTAGGCTCATATTTATGGCTCATATCTGGTCACTAGGAGTTCATATCTGGTAGCATAAGTTTGCATCCAGTTTCCTGCCTTGCATACTGGAATTCTTGGCTCACATCTAGTTAAAATTATTGTGGTCTTCATTTTTTTAATTCTAATGATTAACCAGTCATGTTTCTTGACATCTTGAACAACTTAAAAAGTGATTGCAGGTCCTATTCGGGAGTTGGAAGACATTTCTAATGTGTGTGGTTGCAGGATTTTTCAATTACTTTCAAATACTAACCCCTTTCAAAGTTTTTCAAAACTTAAGACCTTTTCTTCACACTTGCTAAAACAACCAGATAATATGCTCTTTTCCTCTTGAAGAAAATTAGAAATTCGGATGTTGTTTTATCATTTGTGATGAAAATCAGGGGTAAATGAACAAGCAATCACATCACTTAATTTGATTTGGGAATCAGTAATTGGACAAAAAAAAAGCACTAATTTTGTGGGATAAATGAGCAAGTTCAATTATATAAATTCTTTTGGATCAGTAATTGGACAAACACAAAGCATTTAAATATTGTGGGATAAATGAACAACTACATTGTATAACTTCTTTTGGGACATAGAAATTGAACAAGCAAACTCATTAAATATTGTAGTTAATTGAACAAGGCAAAATTTATTTTTAAGCATCCTGTTTTCATTAAATAGGAACATCTAAATTAGGCACAACATTGTTTGAGGGAAAGAATTGTTTTCCTTGCATTTGTTTTGGGATAAAATGGCTTAGATTAGGAGAGTATGCTCTTCTTCTTTAGAAGAATCAGAAATCCAGACATCAAAAGCTCGCCAATCCTTTGTATGCATATTTAATAATAGAGGGCCTGCCGGTTGAGGAAAAAATCTCTCGGGAATGACCCAAGTGAGGACAAGTTTTACGCCAACCCTTCCAACTCACTATAAATAGTTGCTTCCTCATAGGCTAAAGCCTCGAAAGATGGAGCCGGTTTTGTTCATGGAATTTTGACATCATTCCTTGAACATGCTTGGGTATATGTAGAGTGTGTTGGTTGTATTTCCTATTTTTTCTACTTTGCCTTGTTCCTTGTCTTGCCCTTTTAAAATTTTCAGGTGTTCTTGTTAAAACCTTGCCAAAATTGCTCAAAACCCTGAAAAACCCTATAGCAACCAAGTGTTAAACGAAGCATTTGAAACCCTTGGTCATGTCTTATGTTTCATCGTTACCTTTTTCAGTCACTTAAGACATGTGCTTTAAGTTATGTCACTTCATCGCGTTACCCAGAATGAATATGCCAAATGCTTTCTCGACTTCGCTTTTGCCTTGTGTCGCATAGTCTCCTTATGAAACAGAATATTCCTTCAGCTTCTCAAGACTTAGCGATATCTTATCAGTCGGGTGATCGCGAGAGAAGTCAAAAAGTCAAAATAGTGTTATCAGACTTCGCGATTACTTCATGTCGCATGGTCGCTAGATCAGGCCATGGAAAACAGTTAAGTTTTTCTTCAGTCGCGTGGTCTCGAGATCAAATGGCCGTTAAGAGATAACAGTCCTGATTCTGCGACTAACCATTTCATGTTAGCAATTTCCTTCAGTCGGGATGTCTCCAGAACATGGCGATGACTTAGCTTTTCAGTATGCATGGAGTGGACAAAAGAACAGATGACATCTGTCATAAGGTAATTGGTTGTCGAGAAGTCGCCAAAAGGAGGAAATGAATTATGCGATTAAGAGACTAAGGTATTTTTGCCTTTAGTCGCAAGGTCTCCAGATGACTTAAGGGTATGTAGAAATGTTAAGCGATTACACGTCAGCCGTTGGATAAAGGAATGAAAGGATCTGACGGTGGTCACGTAGTCTGGAGAAGAAAGTTCCTCAGGGAAAAGGTCCTCCCAATTTGGCGATTAAGGTATGTCGCAAGGTCGCTCTAAACGGAATAAGGGTACTTTTTAATGATAAGGTCAAGTTAAACTTATCTCCCGACTGGGCGACTAAAGGGTTGTCATGTGGTCTTGTAATGAAAAGTGAGCATCCAGTGACAAAGTGATAACTGTGGAGGTTAATGATAACGGCTAGTCACCAAGTCTGGGAAAGAATGATGAGTTAGGGTTAACTCCATGTGACTTTGATTTCAGTATTGTCGCCTGATCGCTAGATGACTTGAGTTAGCCAAGGTAAAGAAAGTACATTATCGCCATGTCTCGTGATTAAACCATGGTTAAGGAAAAGGGCTTGCGACAAAGAGACTTTATAGAGTCGCTTAATCGCCTGATTACGAGATCCAAAAAGTGGCGCCATGTAGTTGACATGGCAGGATGAATCACCCGGCGGCCAATCAGATACTTGAATTTTGATTACTGTGCACAAAAGGTAGCTGAGATGTATGACAGAGAATGAATTAGAAGATGCCATGTCAGCTGTCTTAAACATCTTATGATTGTGCCAAGCATTCATAATTTGAAATTTGATTTCCTGTCAGCTTCGCGCAACTACGGCTAGGTTTTTGAAAGCTCACGACATGGCAACTTAATGGTAGAACTGACATTTCTAAATTATGAGCTATGTACTCTGAATCAAAATGGCTATAAATAGATGATTGTGCTTTCATTCTTGTTCACCAAGCTTTCAAGTTGTTCAGAGCCTGATTGATTGTTTTCAGTGTAAAGTGATATTCAGAGAAGTTGCAGTATATCCAAGGTGATAAGAAATTTCTAAAGTTGCATAGAATTGTGCTCAGGATAGATAGCTGATATTGAAGAATAGATTTGTTTCAATATCGTTTCAAGCAAGGAATTTCAAGCTGTCACAAAGATGAGTAGGGTTGTGAGTGTCGCTTCTACCAGTGGAGGCAGTGGAGAGGAGTAGAAAGGAAAACCTAGCTTCTCAGACGAATTTCTTCAGCTTCTGCCAGGTTCAACTCAGAATAGGAAGATTGATGCAGGTGTGTTTAAAGATGATTTCAAGGACATCAGAGATGCTGCAACCCCGGG
>MU227940.1:4051648-4076519 GCA_018584345.1 Thuja plicata | reverse complement strand
GATTTCTATCTATCTTTCTAAGTTGTGTAATCTCTCATGTATGAACAAGCTGGATTACATAAATGATATACGGTGCAATTTTACTCTCTTCTACTGTTGTCTCTTTACTTTGTATGTATGCTTTTCTTTGTTAAAGTTTATAAGGTATTCAGTAACACTCTGGTTATAAGGTAACCATTTAATTATTTACAAGTTTCTTTCAAGGAGAGAATTAAATGTTGTGAATGATTTCAAGGAGCATAATACTTTATTAAGGATTTGATACAATAGTCTTGAGGTAACAAGATAGTTTGTAAGGCAACCTATCCTAATTGTTTGAACTATAAGGCAGTTCAGTGTATGTTATTTTTGTGATATCTTTGCTTATTATTGACTCTGTAGCCCAAAGGATAGGCACTGGTTCAGAAAATAGTTTGATTATCTATCTATGTCCCAGATATTCCAAGCTATCAAAACCAAAGCAATTAAACACTCTGTTACTAAGAACATATAAGCTAAACTTTTTTAAAGGACCTCTATCAGCAGGACACTGTCCATATTATTGATTCCTTGAAGAGTGAATCAACTAGGTTATCCCTCCTATAAAGAAAAGGAAGAAGGATGAGAATCCTTGTATCACTAGTTATTGTTATGTTAATAACTATGATTTGTATGGTAATATCTTGTTTATGGTTATGCTTGGTCATTAGCAAGATAATTCATAAGTTGGTCCAATAAAGGTACATAGCTAATCAGTGTCTACATCAACAAATACTGTGTTAATAGCCATCTTGAAAGGTAAAACCTGCCTGAGTATTTGTGGAGCTCAAAAATTCAGAAGGACCTTATCCAATCCTTAGCAATTAGGCTTTTCTTGTCTCTGAATCAAAATTACAAGGTACAAGGTTCAAATAGGCATTTCAAGCATTATGGTTCATGCAAGAAAAATCCCTAACATAGTGGAGCCACTTGAATCTTGCTTGTAAGACTACATATATTCAGGTACTCATAGGGCTATACGCCTCAATTTTGCCTTGTGTAATTCTATGGGGGAAGGTCTTAGATGGATTGCCCAATAATAGACAACAATTTCCACTGAAATAATTCCTTATTCATCCCTGAAAGGGTGATAATCTTTGTGCAAGGAAAAAATTAATTTCCCCAAGACATTCATCATATCGTGCCCTCACTTGCGTTTGGAGTCAACTAATACAACATCATGACTGGATTCATTGCATGCTTGGTGATGGTTGTATTCTAATTAGCATTTGAGTATGTGCCTAAGTCAATGAGAAAATATTTTCATCCTCTACCTAGAAAAATAGGAACAAAATGTGTGTCTGTTTCACCTCCCTAACAATACAACATTGTTTGATGTGTTCAAAAAGCCATTAAGAAGATAATCTCCTTGAAAAAAACAACAAATTTCAAACCCTAGAGTACAATTTTTTTTCACGCATTATGATGCCTCTTTACATAATCTAGAAACAAACAAATTCATGCACTTTGAAAACATACTTTCCTGAAATCAATCAAAATCTGAAAATCCATCATAAGCTTGAATCCTAGATTTCTTGGTCTGTATCTAGTTTCCTGAGTCATATTTGGTAAGAAATAGGTCGCATTTAGGATCCTGGTTCACATCTGGTACTCAAGATCTGCATCTAGGGCATCAGAGGTTTGTATCCAGGGTTTCCTGGGTCGCATTGGCAGGCTCACATTTGGGACAGTGGCTACTTATAGACCTACTTCTCAAAAAATCTTAGTTGATTAGGATACCCTTTTGGCTCTTTAGTTGGTTCCTGTTGTCTTTTCTACTCTCCCTATTGAAATTTTAGAACTTTTTCAAACATCTACCTTGCATGCTTAGTCAGTCTTTCACAATCGGTTCAATACGTGTGGTCTACCCACTTTCTACCAAAAACTTGGTTCCTAGCTCACTATTAGGGAAATCTAACCCTCTGACACTAGAATCATTTACGTCCACCAACAAAAAATACTTACCCTTACCTAGACCCACCCACTTGAATAGTTTGAAACTCTCACTCGCACTATTAGGAAACATTGAGAAAGTTGAGACACAACTTCATGGTTAACACAAGATGCAACAACTACATGTCTAAAGGATTGAAAGTGCCTCCTAAATCACCACACTATCAAGCAGAAACATCTCGCAGTTCCCTACTCAATCTAGACTCCCCACAAATGGATAGTGACACTCGCAGATGGAGTGAGGCTTTTAAGGAATATAACAATGGCAAACACCAGAAGCCTGAAGACACCAATGAAGAAGAAGAACCCAAGTTTGACCGTCCTCTATTTTAATCAGGCAGTGAAGAGGACATCACTGAAGAGGAGTACAATAATCTCAAGCAAAGCAGGAAATTCCCAAAGATGATGGAAAAGATAATTGGTGAGGATAAAGAAAAATACTTCCTCCATCTAGCGTCCACGGGTGTTAAATTACCTAAGGATTATGATGTGAAGAAACTCAAAGAAAAGGAGGTACCAACTCCTATATCCATTCTCACCAAAAAACTCACTTTGATGCAAACAGAGCTTGCAAACCTCAAATAGGAGAAGGAGAAACCCAAAACAAAATACTCTTTGGACGCCATTTGTCCATTTCCTTTTGACAAGAGTATCACTATGGTCTTGTTTCCTCCCAACGTGGCAAGACCGAATTATGACAAGTACACCAAAGAAACTAACCCACATGATCATGTAAGGGAATTCTATGCTCTAAGTTCCCATGAATAGGCACCATAAGAATAGGAAGAGTAGCTAGGTATCCTTTCAATTCCCTAAAGTTTGCTTCACAGTGTTCATCCCATTTGAAGGTAACCACTTTATGTAGTAATTTATTAAAGGGTTGTGTCCTATCTGCAAGTTGGGACATGAATCTCCTAATGGAGTAGAGTCTCCCTTGTAGTGTCCTCATTTGAATGATGTTGCGTGGAGGAGCCATCTCTAGTATAGCCTTCACCTTTGCAGGATCTACCTCAATTCCCTTTGTTGAAACAATGAATCCTAGGAGCTTTCCTGATTGGACCCTAAAGGCACATTTCTTTGGGTTGAGCCTGAGTTGGAACTATTCCATATGATCCAATATCTTTCTTAAGTCATCAATGTGAGTACCTCTTTCTTTGGATTTAGCCAATGTGTCGTCCATGTAGTCCTCCATGTTCTTGTGCATCATGTCATGGAATATAGTTGACATGGCTCTTTGATATGTTGCACTGGCATTCTTTGATCCAAATGGCATGACATTCTAGCAAAAGGTGCCCCATACACATGTAAATGCAGTTTTCTCTTGATCCTCAAGGGCAATTTTGATTTGATTATAGCCCAAGAATCCATCCATTAAAGAATACATCTGGTAGCCTGTTGTGAGGTCTATGATCATGTCAATTTTAGGTAGAGGGAAGTCATATTTAAGACATGCTTTGTTTAAGTCTCTGAAGTCCATATAGATCCTGATATATTTATCAGTTTTAGACATGCGGACCACATTGGAGATCCATCTTGCATAGGCAATGACTCTGATAAATCTGGCTTTCAACAACTTCTCTAGCTCTGCTTTTACTAATAATGCAAGATGAGGATTCATCTTTCTAAGTTTTTGTTTCACGGGCTTGATCCCGAGAGCTATAGATAAGTGGTGCATGATTAGATTAGGATCTAGCCCTAGCATATCGGCATAAGACCATGCAAAGTTGATTTTGTTTTCTCTCAGGAACTCTGTAAACTATGTCTTCTCTTCTTTAGACAAAGATTGTGCAAGGTGGACTATTTGAGGATTTTCAACGGTGCCCAAATTTGCTGGCTGTGTTGGTTCTATCAGTACTGAAGACCTTTCCTAAAAGTGTTCAAGGAGGATATCAAGAGTCTCATCCTTTGGCACCTCTGTGAGGTTTTCACCATCAGATGCCTCTTTTCTCTTTACTATTTTGGGATTTGATACTACCATAAAGTGGTTTTCACCATCAGTCCTCTCTTTCTTTTTATTTTTTAGTTTTTCACTGAGAAACTTGATATCCTCCTGTGACATGTTCTCACTCCTTACATTGGCAAAAGAAGGTAAGGTTCACAAAAATTAAGATAGAAAGCTAGGGTATACTCATTGGGAAAGTCAAGGACAGGAGTAGGATTTGTTTCAGTCCAATCAATTAGGTCTAGAAGTATCAATGATAGGGAGTCAGACTCTGGGAAGGACATCATCACATTAGCATCAAGACTATTAACTGATAGGACATGTTTTGTTAAGTTAAATTCTTCAATATTTAGATCAATAATAGTGAGATCATCGTTAAAAGGGTCATTGTTAGTTATATGCGGACCAAATGTGGACCAAACTCTAGTGACTTTTCAGTAGAACTCTCATCATCATCTCTCCATAAAAGGAGGCTTCTTGCTTGTAGCCTCTGAAATTCTTCTAGACTTATGTAATCACCAGTTTCTTCATCAATGATCAGGGGAAGGAACTCTTCTTCTATTTTAGGATTATTAGTGTTATTGGGAGTAGTGTTAGGCTGTTTACGAGGAGTTAAGGGTGCCGCAAACATGTGAATTGTATCTATTCCAATATCTTCAGTGGTGATAGATAGCTCATCCCATTCATAATCATGAGAGTTAGTGACCTCATCATCGGATCTGTTTAAGTATTCATCAATGGTTATTTGATGTACCGGGTTAGATACCTATGGATCAAAGTGGGGTAGATCAAGGATATGGGAAACCATGACCAATTTCCCCCAGTTAGGATGTAAATCCTATTGTCGGGGTGTGTCTTGAGTAACTGTTGCTATTAATGATATCTCTGGACCAGCCGTTGTTGTGTCTCCTACCTCTTGAATGGGAGGTTGTGCTAACAAAGGGGTGTGAAGATCTTGTGGTACCTCAAAGCTGGGTACATAGAATTCTCCTTGGTAGTTGGGATCCTCTAAACCAACATGTAATAATCTTTCATAGGACCACTATTCTAGTTTGTCTGTTTCATCACTCCCTTTATCTGAGTTTGGACTACCTTTTGAAGTGGGTTTATCAGTTTTAGTATTAAAACCTAGTCCTATTTTTTTCTCTAGTATTCTGGAACTCTATGGGTATAGGCTCAATAAGCCCTCATCCTGTGTCATTTAGAGGTCCCTTTCCTTTGTATCCCATTTTTTTGAGGAAATCATATCCCTTTCCATACTATTCTGGAGATATCTCTACATGTTTGACCTCAGCTTCCACTGGTTCTCCTTTGTAAAGCCAGTCCAAGACTGCTTGTTCTTCTATGTTATCTAAAGAACATGTGGATGCCTTTACCATGCCAGTTGATTTGTGTACTTCTGGCTCCTTGGATGCTATAGGTGTGAATGTTGAGGAAGGTTTTCCATAGGATCTTGGTGACACTGGAAGTTATGTCAGTGATGGAGTCAGTTCCAGCTTGTACTCCCCCATACCCGTTTCTTCAAGTTTTAGGGTTTTGCCAAAACTCTTCATAACCATGTCTTTGGTAGTTTTAGGAGCAACCACATCCATGGCCTCTTTTTTATGCAGGATCATACTACCTTCTTTGATATTATTGCAAGTATAGTTAGCATCTACAGGAGTCATCACTTCCACCCCATTATGTGGGAGCTTTATGCACTGGTGGTAAGTAGATGCCACAACTTGCATTTTGTGAATCCATGGTCTCCCCAAAAGGATATTCTAGGCCAAAGGTAGATCCAGAACTTGACATATGATGTTCCTCTCAATCGGTCTGACTCTGATAGGCAGAACAATAAGACCTTTGGAGGATATTTCTTCCTTGTCATAAGCTTTGATAGTTATTTTGCTTCTAGAGTCATTTGTCTATTCTAAGAGACCCATTCTCTTAATTAGATCAAGTGTACAAATATTCAATCCTATGCCTCCATCTATCAACACACGTCTAACACGGGATTTATGAATGAGGACCTCAATATGGAGGGGTTGATTATGTGGATGCGTCAATGACTTATCATCCTCTTCAGAAAAGGAGAGGTAATGTGGTGTTGAGATGTGACTGACCATCACTTGGAATTTGTCTAAATCAATATCCTTTGGGATGTTAGTAGCATGTAGAGCTTGTTCTAGGATTTCCCTATGTACTATGGATATTTTGAGCAACTCAAAAATGGAAATTTTGGCAGGGGTTCATTGCAATTGATCTACCAAGTCATATTTTTCTCCAGGAATAGTAACCACATGTTTTCCTGTTGGTTTAGGAATAGTAATGATAGGAAACTTGGACGTTGATGCTAGTTTTGGGGGTCCTTTGATCATGACTTGCGCTTGCCTTCGTGTTGCGATATTTGAGTAGAATGAAACACCTTTGATTGTGACCACATTAATTGACTCAGTATTAATGTCTAGCATATTGATCACATTGTCATTATTGGAATAGGTGTAGTTCACTTCATTACTCTTCCCTTTAGATGTTTCTTCTTTGTCATAATTAGGGAATGGCTTATTGAATGTTGTATGATCGTCATTGGTAGTGTGTCCATCCACTTTGATCTTACCACCTTCGATGAGGTCTTGAATGACATGTTTAAGCTTAAGGAAATTATTAGTCTTGTGTCCTTTGTTTTTGTGGAAGACACAATAGGAATTATCATCCCACCACCTGGGTTTGACCATTGGTTCCCACGGTTTGGAATCTGGGATTGTGAGAACTTTGTTATCCAAAAGTGTCTTCAAAACAGTCTCGAGAGGCTCTCCCAAAGGAGTGAATATTCTTTGAGGTTTTAAAGTCCATGTCCAACCCTTGCTATTATCATTGTTTGCTTTGGGTATGGGGGTCATGATCTTGGCATCTTTCCTTGCCTGCATACTATTGGTTAGATTGAACACCTCGGTTTTAGGGTTAATGTTAGAGGTGTCAACTACTTCATCATTAACAACATTCTTGTTTTGCTTCCGCCATTTAGGCTTAGAGTTGGAGTTGTTGGTTTTGTTTTCATTTTGGAGGGTGATATCCCCCCTTTTGACCATGAATTCCTCAATACAGAGGGCATTCTTAATCATTCTGTCAAAGCTTGGTGAGTCTTTCATTTGTAATGCATAGTTCAATTCAGGCACTAGGTTATTAACGAAGATCTCCATCTTCTCTAATTTGGGAATGACCCTTGAATATCGTGCAAAGATCTTCCTCCATCTTTGTAGGAAGTGTGTAAATGATTCACTAGTCTTCTGTTTGGTATTACATAGGTCCATCATGGTCACATCATGTTGTATGTTATAGGAGTAATGCTAGATAAAGCATTGAAAGGATTGACCTTAGGGTTCAGTTTTGAGAACCACTCCATGGCATTACCTCCTAGACTTCCTGGAAATAGTCGCATGAGGTATGTAGGTTCGTGCATGTATTCTACCATTACTCCTATACATTTTAGCTACAGCTATATCCTTAGGCATATTACTAACACAAGAGGATGAAACAAAGAAAAAAAGATCTATCTACTACATTAGTAGGACACTAGTCACCTATGAGCTCAATTACAGCATCATTGAAAAAGCATGCTTAGCATTCATCTCCACATCACAAAAATTGAGGCACTACATGCTCTCTCATACAGTGAGGCTCATTGATAAGATAGATCCTCTGAAATATCTCCTAAGCAGAACAGCATTAACAGGGCGTTTGGCAAAATGGGTGCTGATTCTAAGTGAGTTTGACATTGAATACGTAGAAAGGAGAGCTATTAAAGGATAGGTCCTTGCAGATCAATTGACTAATTCACCACTCTAGGATGATGAACCTTTAATGATTGAATTCCATGATCAAACAATCATGCACCTAACTAAATATCCCTGGAAGATGTACTTTGACGATTCATTCACTCAACAAGGCTCTAGAGCAGGGGTCCTATTCATAACTCCTCAAGTTTACAAGATTCCCAAATCTTACAAATTGATGTCTCCATGCACCAACAATATTTTAGAATATGAAGCATTGGTAAACAGACTCAAGCTTTCTATGGAGTGAAAGATTGTAGAGTTACACGTATATGGTGACTCCCAACTAATTATCAATCAGGTCAAAGGGGAGTATCAAATGAAAGATGAGAAGTTGACACCCTACAAGCAATTGGTTGATGACCTGAAGAAGTACTTTGTCTTTTTCACCTTTCAGTAGATACCAAGATCAGAGAATAAAGCTGCAAATTCTATGGCTACCTTGGCATCCATGTTACAACTAGAAGAACATCAATTTTGCTATGACTTCTTAGTGGAAGAACTACCCTATCCTACCTTTGATACCCCTGAATACCAAGTAATCTATGCTTTGAACACCCCGAACCAATCTCGGTATGCTAATATCATTGCTTACCTATCTGACCAAACCATTCCTAACAATCTATCCAAAAATGCGAAAAGAGCCTTGATGAGGACATCATTGTGTTATGTCCTCATACTAATAACTTACATTGATGAGGTCTCAATGGTACACTTCTTAGGTTTTTAGAACTTGAAGAGTTTGATCTAGCATTAAAAGAAGTCCATGAAGGTGTATGTGGATCACACTCGAACGGTTTTTCATTAGCAAAGAAACTGCTCAGAGTAGGCTATTACTGGCCTACCATGGAAAAATATGCTATTCAATTTTCAAAAACCTATCATAAATGCCAGACACATGGAAATCTTATCCATGCTCCTGCCAGAGAACTTATACCTTTCATAACACATTGGCCATTTCAGCAATGGACCTTTGACTTGGTTGGACAAATATATCCCAACTCTTCAAATGTACACAAATTCATCATTATGGCCAGTGAGTATTTCAGAAATTGGGTCGAAGCCATGCCGCTAATCAAAGCCACTGGCAAACAGGTGGCTATGTTCATTCTGAACTACATTATTTGTAGATATGGGATACCCTCTTCAATTGTAATAGACAATGGGGGCCAATTTAAAAATCAAGACATTGATGACCTTTGTGAACTGTTCTACATTACTCAACATTTCTCCTCAATCTATTATCCTCAAGGTAATGGATAGGCTGAGGCATCTAACAAGAATATTCTCAAGATTCTACATAGAACTATAAGTAAGTCTGGCAGAGACTGGCATCTACAACTGAATCCAACACTATGGGCCTATAGAACAAGCATCATAACACTAACTGGAGCCACGCCATTTTCCCTAGTCTATGGCACTGAGGCAGTACTACCTATTGAGGTTGAGATCCCATCTTTGTGGATATATTTACAAGGTTTGGTTACTGATGAGCAATACTGCATTGATCGGGTGAATTCTTTAGATCTACTAGATGAGCGCAGACAATAGTCGTTCAACCATCTAAAGGTGTACCAAGCATGAATGTCCAAAGGGTACAATAAAAAGGTAAAACCATGCAAGTTTGAAGTGGGAGATCTTGTCCTCAAGGAGAATCCTAAGAACTGGCCTAACAGAGAATAGAAAGGAAAGTTTGAACCTAACTAGCTGGGACCTTATGTTATCACTGCTACTTTTGGGACTGGAGCTTATCAACTGGCTACAGCTGAGGGAGATGTTCTTCCAAATCCTATCAATACTCGATATCTAAGTCGGTTCTACGCTTGATGTTTGGCTATTAGAGCCTATAAAGCAAATTGTTTTCAGAAAATACCAAAAACATTCAGAAAATTGATCCTGAAGGAAATCCAAAAACAGTGGAAAAAGTCCTGAGAAAGGGTATCCTTGGTGAAAACCTGGTAAACAGGCACCTTGATACTACAAAAACATTCAAAAAAATAGCAAAAAAATTGAAAAAGAGAAAAGTGCCTTGATGACAACCTGGTAAAATAGGCATCTTGGTAGCAAAAAGAAAGAAAATATCTTGCCAAGTGGTGAAAAATTGACAATCAGGTGTCACTGGTGTTCAGCGCTCCATCTATCAATGCATTGCTGACACTAGGCCTTCACAATTACACTTGTGCTCAAAATGCTGAGTTCATTTCCTAAAATTGACTATCTTATCCTTGCTTGGGATTTGTCTACATTTGTGTCTTAGGGATAGGTCATTCTGCCCTAGGGGGATCTTTGCTAGAATGATAGGTTGCATTTGCTAGGTTTCTCTAGGATGGTTTGCTTCATGAACACAATGTTTCTTGATACATGTAAAACAATGTCACTTTCCAAAAAAAGGGTGTCTTTTCAAACATCACATATCCAAGCATGGCATTTACATTAACAAAGTTCCTACAAGGCTATATTGGATCACAAACATGAATGGATTATCCTATCAATGCACAGACATGAAACACCATATTGCTTGTATTCCAACTTTTTGATTGATGAATCTTTACTATGTTTGACAAATGAAAGAACAAGTACTACATAAACATAGTTTAATATTGGTTTGATTATGATTCTTTCATGTCCTGATGATTTTTTCAACTAGGGGCATCTAAGTAATTATAAATTTTATTTGCTTGATTCGCAATTGATGATTTATTATGTCTTCTTAGTTACTCAATGACGTCTGGGCAAAGACAAAGAGTCACAAGGATGGGGTGCATAATGTTTTCTTGGTTTTCTGCATACAGTGGTTGTTCCAAATAAACCTATAAATTTCACCTAACTTGGATGCTTATGGTAAGAGCTTCCACTATGGATGGATAGCCGCATATATCTCGATCTTTTTTATGTGTAAATTACGATGAGTTTGAAACAATTTCCTTGTCTATTTTCTGATTTAGATTCTCGCTAAGGTATATGAAACATAATGTACCCAAAGCTATGAATTTTCAAGGTCATTGCGGGTTCAATATCTTGCCTTAGACAGATTCTGATATAATAAAAGGAAGGTGACTATTTTGTTATCCTGGCTTCTATGCCTTGATACCTAAGTCTATTTCCAACATTCTAATAAAATATAGTATTCATACTTTCATAATATCAGTGGGTATTAGTGATGGTTGTACTATCAGGTGGTATCTGTTCCAAAAGAGTGCCCAATGATGATAAAAAGCTATACATTTGCATTTCAGTGATAAATTCCTAAGAGTCTTCATATCATTACATTTTGACAATTGCATGGGGCATAAACAAGAAAGAAAAAGCTTTAAGGTATTTTGAGCTCCAAATTAACTCAATTTTTATTCTTCTAAATCCAAGCTAATTACATTATTATTACTGATATCAAATATCTTTGCACATCCATAGCATACATTTTGCATTCATATAGAATAAAAAAGGAAAATAAAAAAATGAAGCATTCATCCATTGCATTTATTTTTCCATCCTAAGTGCATCCATCTATCTATTTTGCATAAAGGAAAAATCAAAAACATCCGTTAGCATATTCCACATAAAATAATTTGAAATATATTTATATCAGTGATAAATCTAACAAAATGCATAAATGATGTCATCATCTAAAAATTCTAAACTCATCATGAGACCAAGGTAAAACATACATCACATGTGCAAATCGCATCTATCACATCTATCAAAGAAAATAGAACTCATGACACATCAGAATTGGGAAGCAACATCAAATATATATATATATATATATATATATATATATATATATATATATATATATATATCACAACATGGTACAGATCAAAATATGGAACAGTATGCATAAAGAGTATCAGAGTATCAGAGTACCAAAAAGCATCAAATATACATCGATACAATGTCATATTACAGAAGGGGGATCTCAGAAGGATCCAGATATACAAAAGACGGGATCTCAACAGGATCCAGATATACAAGTATAATCTCAAAATACACATGTGATATAGATGGTACAAAATATCAACTCTACCCTACCCCCTCTCCCTGATCTGGAGGAGGAGGAGGAGGTGGTACAAATGGAGTTGCTGGAGGTGACATGGCCCCCTCTGACTGCTGAGCCAACTGTGAAAAGGAAGGTGCTCTCTAACCCTTTGAAACTGCTGCATGATAAAGGGAATAATAATATGTGGCCCTCTATCCCTGGTGAACCGCCATTCGAGCATGTGCATCTCTCTCAGCTCTAAGTATATCACCCTGCCTATCCCTCTCTGTTCTCAGATGCTCAAGCTATGTATCCATATCTTCTAGTAAGGCATCTGTAGTGGTGATCTGGGCCTCTAACATTGTGATCCTAGCTCAGAGTTGCTCTCTCTCTTGCTCACACCTAGAAAGAGGATCTCCATCTCTACCTTGATCTTGGCCTTGAGGCCTATCCTATCCCCTGTTCTCTGGTCTATCCTGTGACCCCTGTTGCCTCTGTCTCTGCTAATCCCTCTAAGGGGATACAAATCTGAATCTTTGTTGCCTACCCTATCTACTACCACTAGCACCACCTATATCAATAGCCACACCACCGCCACCCCTATCATCTCCTTCATCACCATCATCCAAAGGAGGATGCCTCCCATCTCTCCCTTTGCCTCTCCTCCCAGGTGCCCTCTCCCTCTATGCACCTCCTCATCCTTGGGTAGGTTGATCATCGGCATCATCATAATCCAAAGGGTCATCTATGTGAGGAATGGCCTCCTCTAGTATAGTAAATCTTAGGAATGGATTCTCCTGCATCTCTGTTGTGTATCCGTGGGTACAACTTGCATCAATCACATCAAGGCGTTGGTCCCAGTCTACACCTACCATGTCCCAGATATCCCGATGGGTAGTCTCATATAATAACTGTGCCCCCCATGACCGTACCTCATCTCTGATACATGCATAGATGGTGGTATCATCACTCTGGCCCTGTCTCCGATCGTACTATCACAACACCCTAGAAGGAAAGAATCTCTCAATCATATATTGGGTACAACCAATGAGGTACCTGCTTTAAAAAACATAGGGGATCTACCCCCTATCATTGACCCACTCCTCACACTCTAGATATGGGCGCCAGAATACTCCAGTAAGATCATCAAAGAGGCGTCTCCAGTACTCTACCTTGCCCAAATAGGGATGTTGTATCAAACCTGCATACATATATACAAAATGGAGCTCAGGTGCCCATTGACTCACTACAATGGGTCGTGTGACTGTGATGTGCTCCCAGGCCCATATCTACAAGATCAAGACTCCTACACTATCTTGTGCAACTCCCTATACATCTGGCCGAGGATACAGGCCCCCCAAGAAAATTTGTGATGGTGTACTATCATCTGCTCTAGCATGTTGACCCAGCCGAAAAGAAACCTGTGCTGACCCCTATCTGGCATCAGAATGTTGCCAATCAAACCTGCAAGGTACACTGGTAAATGATCATAGTGATCGCATATATAATCCCAAGAGATGTGCCTCTATGCAATCATATCATCCGTGAAGAATCTTTGCACCGCCCCTATGGCCACGGCAAAAGTCAACTTGAAGCGCACCTCGCACCCCATCACTGGAACACGCAGGATCCTCCATATATCCTCGGGAGTCAAAGTCATCTCCCCAGTCGACAGGTGGAAGGTGTTGTGCTCTGAATGCCATCTCTCAGCAAGCGCAGTCAACAAACCTTGATTTACCCTGATGTCAGGTAAATCTATCATATATCTCAAACCAAAGCGGGCTACTATGTCTATCTCATCATCCATAAGATGACTACCTAGGGCCATGACACAATCTGGATGTGGTCCTCTAAAGGAAACTACATTGAAGAGGATCTATACACAAAGCACAATATAGGTTCAAGGATATGTCAGTACTCTATCTATTTGCAAAAATGTAGACAACAGAATCAGCTAAGTACTCAAGGACAGCAACAACGATCAAACTTTGCAACGATTGAAAAATCTAAGTCTAAATACTAGATATGACTCTGAATGACTGGGTGCAATCTAGTTTACTAGATGTGATGGGGCATACTGGGTGCGATCTAGGATTTGTTGGATGCGACCCAAAAAACTAGGTACAACCCTGAACAGCAGGGTACGACACAAACCTAATTTCTTGCTAAAAAGGCCTAATAATTGCTAAACTAGGTGTGACTTAGAAAAATCTGGGTGCAACCCAGAATCTGGTTATCACAAGGTGTGATCCAAGAAACCCCAGATGTGATGCACATTTTTGGCATGCGATCTTGAATCCTAGATTTGACCCAATTTTCAAAGACCTATAACTAATGACAGAAAGCACGAAAAATGAAAATGTTGAATTGACAAGGTAGGTTTTCAAGTACTTACCAATGGTGTGTACTCGACTGGCCGCTGGTGTCACCAACTGAGCTCAAAATGATGTAATCACAACAGGAACACCATCTTCTCTGCAGAGCTCTGAATTTACTATGAGTGAATATAAAGATGAATAGTGAAAAGGTAATTTTTGACATGTATATTGAACTTTTGAGCATTCCAGAGGCTCCGAAACCTCTTCCACACAGCTGCTACCCCATTTTCATTCTCCCATTGATCTATCAGGAATGAAATTGAACATGACTACACCGTTCTGCACTATACAGCAAAAAATTATATCCGGTCCCAAAAATGAAGAATTGCTCCGTGGGTCGTAAAAATGAAATGCAAGCTTCATATCAGCAATTTTATGAGTTCTATATCATCACAATGCACATTATTCATCATATGTCTTGGTCAGACATCATTTTCTCATATGCAAAATTCATACTTTTGTGTCACTAACTTGGTAATTTTGTGTTTTCTCTAAAAATGCATCCTCTTTTCTTCTATTGGATTCCTTCCCGGTTCAATCAATCGCTTCGAGTGATATATCTTTTTTCAGATGGATTTTATTCTTTTCCCATTCAATTTCATTCCCAAGGGGGCATGATCACACTATCATCAATTAATTTTTTGTTTGAAATAGCATTAAAACAACTTTGTTATCAAACAAACTAGTGGCATAACAATTTCCTTGACTAAGTCGGAACTGTTGGATAGAAAGCTTTGGTTCTCATAAGCTGGATATCTTGTGTTTCCTCATTTTAAAAGATTCTTATTAAGCTCCTGGCAGCTTCATATTGGCTTTTGGACGACAACCAAGTTCAGGATTGGTATCTTTAAGGTCTTTTATTGATCTTTGGACGACAATCAAGTTCAAAATCAATACTATCAGTTTAGTTCGATCAATATAACTTTCTGAACTCAACAAAAATTTCTTTGAATCAATGTGCTGCTCGCACATCAATTCAAAGAGGGGCAAATGTAACCACCCTAATTTGGTCTACTACGACTAAAGACCCTATTTTCCCTAAGTGTGATCATACCCTCGATTATGTGCAAATGACTCTGTTACTGCTTGGCATAATTCTTCGAATCAATTTAATTTTCTAAGGTGAACAAAATTACTAAGTTAATTGCTTTAGCCAAAATTAATAATCGATCAAATACATGGCTAAAATGATTAATTTACTAGGAATTAAATAAATTCCCAAATCATTTGCTCACTTGCAAAAGAACCAATCCCCTAGCTTGATTAATCTAATTAATTGGCTATAGTCCTTTAATTATTAAAAAAACAATTAAGTTTTTTAAATAATTAAATTTCCTATTTTTAAATAAATTAAATAAATTTAATTTATTTCATTAATATTCCTCTAAACCCCCAACCTAACCCAACTCAACCACTTTGACCCTAGGTTCAAACCTTTCCTAACCTATTCACCCTTGCTAACCTTCTTCTAATCCTAATCTAATTCTAACCCCCCTTCCTAATGATGTCACATTCCATTAAGAAATTGATTAGGGACTCAACCCACTTGAGAGAGTCAACTTTCTCAAGCTTGACTTCTCTAAGGACCAACTTTACAAGTTGAGCCTTACTTCCTCCCATGCCTCTTAATGAAATTCATTAATGACCCCTTAATGGATATTCCCTCTTTCCCATCCCTCATTAATTCCCAAGGTATTAATGGCTCTTACACTTCATTAATGACCTCAGGGGCTCCATTAATGAACCTTGTCTCCCCTCTCTCTCTCCCATTCTTCTATAAATTGGAGAGGTTTGGAGCTCATAATAGGCCTAAATTATTGAATAGTAGTGTTGTTATGCCAATATTTTGAAGGGATCTTAAAGCATTGTTATGCTACCCTTTCCTTTCATAGCTTCATGCACACTCCATAGTTACTTTCATGCATGGTTATAATGCTCATTTTTAGACTAATATGCATGCTTAAATAATCAAATAGTTGTTTTAAACTTGAATCTTTCATGCTAGGTTGTTTATGTCACTGGTGTTAGCATAATCTGAGGGTTGTTATGTTATTTACTACACTCATCTTAGTTAGAAAGTAATAGGTCGATGTTAGGGTTTATATGCTCATTAACCCTTGTTTCTCACTAACAAAATGACTTATTGAAGTGTTGTGTATTTCTTAAACAAGTACAAAAATCACACACATTAATTATCCATTATCATTGCAAGTAACATCATAATGTCATTTTTCTTACTCATCTTGGCATTCTTAATTGCATAATTTCTCATCGATTTTGGTCATTCTATCATCCATTGCACACTCATTCTAGATTAATTTGTATCTATTCCATCATTGTCAAATCCATATTAGCATTATCTCACCCATCTTGCATCATCAAATCCATAATTTCATAATCATTTCATAGTCATGGATCTTAAATTGAGCATTCTTGAAAATTGATTTTGTGAGCACGTGTATCAAATCAATAAATATAATCAATATCCTCATCAAAGAGGCTTAATTTTTCTTTTAAATTTCTTTTTATGTTAGTTTCTTTTTATCTCCTAATCTTAAGTGTTTTCTTTTAGTTTGTGTAGTTAGATTCTTAGTTTAGCATTTTAATCATTTGTTTATTCACATTTTATTGCACACGGGTGTCATAAACAACAACTTGGTAATCCCATGAAAAATTATACATTTCAACTTCCAATGAAATAAATCATAACTCATCCTTAACCATCACCTTTCCATATGAAACACCTACCTCACACCACTTGTAAAAAAAACTCCACTGTAAATATTAATTACCAAATAATAACTCTCTATAACTTTTCCACCAAACTATTAACCGTCTTAGTTATAATAGAAATTTGTCATAGCTCCAACATAGCGACCTATGACACTAATTCGCTAATTTTAGAGTTTTCAAAGTGGGTCTAATATAAAATAAATAATTAAATTGGCATGCTTAGACTCTAAGTATGAGACACCTTGAACCCAGCAATTATGATTGTTTGTATTATGTCATGGTTGTTGGAATTAATGGGAAGTGTGTACTGAGAGGGGAGGGGTGAATCAGTACCTCTAAAACTTTTGTATCTTTTAACCTTTATCCTTTAGGTAATCAATTGTTTATCCAACCATCTATTCTATGATATCTTGATGTAAGATTTCTCAATTCATAAACTTAATCAAACATGTGAACATTCATAGAAATTAATTGACACATAACACAATATATGATATCACATAAAACTCTTGTTAGGAAGTAAAAACTATAGTGGGGATGGCACCCATAAATTCTTCACTATCTACAGATTGGAAGGGGTCGGTTAAGGCTTACAATTTTATCACTTATGATGATCTACCCTATTAAGAGTATCTGTGGAGACCCGTTAAAGTCTACTATGTTAAAATATTTAGCAACACTATTGAGTGTACACTCGGTTAAGAGATTTATAGTTGGATGGTTAAATCCACCTTCCTTGAAAGGATTTTTACACTTTCTTCACTTGTTAGAATGTAATCAAATTACAATTTGACCTATGTATGCAATCTCCTATTTTTGATTATAGATCCATTTAATATTACATGTATAAGTATATCACCTAATGTGATTGAATAATACCTCTAATGCTCGATAGTCTCTATTCTTGGTTCTTGATAACTAAATTCACCTTTTGTTGTTCTGGTTCTTGAAACTTTCAATCTAATCCATAGATGTGCTCGTATGCTTCATTTATCCTCTCATCCATTCTCACATCCTTAATAATGAATGATTAAAACATCTATTTATAAGATAGATTGACCTAATCAAGTTTCACGTAAAACAATATTAACTCTAATATCACAGGTTTACAATTTTACCTTGATCTCGTAGTCTATATGTTTTAAATCAGTTAGACTGATTAAAGCACTTACATTAATGTATCTTTTCCCTAAAGAAATGGATTTAAAAACAAATCAAGACTCTATAAATATAACATGACTATTTTATCTGATGTGGAAGTCAAATCCACTTTTTGTGGGATGTAACTGACTTTTGGTTTATGTTGATCGGTTATGCTCTAAAGTCAGTTATACTATTTCTCGGTGTTCCTGCTTGAACTATCTCTCAGGTTCCTCTTTGACTGTTCTCTCGGTTTTCACTATGACCTGCTCGTCAGGTTCCACTTGCATGTTCCTCTTCATCCTTTCCATTTTGCATTTTTGGTGTACACACAAAATTGTGTCGTCGATTTTCTTTGTACTTAGCAATTTTTGGTGATCTCTTATATCTGCATTTTTTGTTTTCTCTTTGTCCTATCTTTTGTTGTATGCTTACAAAAATTGTTTTTTTCATACTAATGGCAAAATAGTGCCATCAATCTCCCCCTTTAATATTAGTATAAAAAATTGATATGTGTAAAATACTAACAAAAATGTTTAGTATGTACAACATATATAATCCTTAGTCATTTCATGACACCCCTATGTATATGCTAGTATATCATTATACTCTCCTTTTTTTGTTCTTTTTCTATACTGTATAGTTTCCTATCTGTACATATCATTATTTTCCCCCTTTTTTATATTAATGGCAAAGGTGTATACCTTATAGTTTATCAAAAATTTGAGAGTGTGAAGACTTCATGTCTTCCATCATCTTCTCCCATTGGTCCTTGAGGTTCTCTAGAGCCATGTGTTCTAGTGTAATCCTTGAGTGCATGTCTTATATTTTGTCTGCTACAGACATCTCGGGGGTCCCTATCAGTTGTCTTGCTGAATTGATATGTTGTTGAACTAGTGTGAGATTTGGTAGAAGTTGAGCCTGGAGCTCGGTGACCTCTTCACTAAATTGTTTTTCTGCTTCCCACAGTTCTTTCCTTAACCTTTTTACTTCAACAATTTTCTCATAATGCACCTTTATTACATTGTCTTCGGTGGTTAAGCCTTTATCACTTGTAGGTAGATCAAAATCTAACTTTTCTATCTTATCACTATGCTCCTTAGTGAATTTTTCAATTGTGCTCAATTGTTGGATCAAGGAAATAGCTTCAGCAATTATTAGATCTATTTCACTTATGAATTATGAAAGATTTACCTTGTTTACTTTCACTTCTTGGCTGATTTTCTCAACAAGCTTGTGCTGATATTTCTGCTCTGCTCTCTCTTCAATTGCATTCTCTACATCAATGTTCTTT
The DNA here is from genome assembly GCA_018584345.1 of Thuja plicata. Lineage (NCBI taxonomy): Eukaryota > Viridiplantae > Streptophyta > Pinopsida > Cupressales > Cupressaceae > Thuja > Thuja plicata. The sequence goes on along the minus strand of MU227940.1, from coordinate 4,057,270 downwards.
GTTATAATGGCTTCAGTGAGAGTGGCTAGTTGATCAAGGATTGGTTTATTTTGATCAACATCAATGTCGGGTTTAATCTGATACAAGATGTCCCTAGTTGTTTCAAGTATCGTGGATTCTTGGTGCTACTTTCTCAGCTTCTCGTGTACTGCCTTCCTCTAGCATATTTCACCATACTCTTTTAGTGCTTCATATTCAAGTGTAGTTGGGTCACATTTGGGTATCTCAATGATTTCATCTAGAATGACTTCCAACTTACTCTTTTTGTATTTCTTCTTCTTTTGAGTTTCACTTGAGTGTAGAACCATAGCTATCTTCTTGGCTTTGTCTGTTGTGCTAGATGACGTGACTTGTGGTGTTGCCTCTTTTTGTTGTTGTGCTTCGGTGTTAGCTTGTTAGTTTTGAGTGGACGTCTCCACATCAACCTTTATATTATCTATAGCAACTTTTTCATTTTCCTTGAGAGTGCCATCTTTAGGTTTTTCTCCTTCATCGGTGTCCTTATGTACTTCATATGCCTTTCTTTGTGCATCCTTCTCAGTAGTGTCTCCATTTGTTTTCTTTGTATCTCCTTCTATAACCTTGTTAGTTTCGGTTACAATTTGACTTTCTCCAATGAAATTATGTTCTTCAGTGTTGTCTTTCTTTCCCTCATCCATTGCATCCTCAAGGATTCTTGAATCTTTGTCAGGTGATTTGTCTTTTTCTTGAAGTATATTGATGGCTTGCATCAATATTTGCATATTGTTTGATATGTTCACCTGTGAAGTGTCAAATGTTGTGTCCTATCTATGGGTCTTGTCCTTGATAACAGTGACATCTTCATCCTTTTGTATTTCTTCTACTAGATCATCAGTTATGTTAATGACTGTGTTGTCCACAATGTTGTCCATAGTGGTGTCCAACCATGTTTCATCTACGAAATTCATATTCTTATTTCTGGTTGTGTCCATTTCTTCTTTATTTAACTCAACTGATGTATCATCTTCTGCATCTTTGATTATTATTTGTTCTTGAGTTTCTTGATTATCATCTTTCTTTTGTTGTTCTTTTTTGGGGCTTGCTTCCTCAATAGGTCTATTGAGTATTTTACTCCAAGTTTTATGACTTTCTTTTTCAATCTCTATAAGTCTCCCTTCAAGAAATTTGTAGGATCTCAACTTGGGTGAGAACTCCTTTTTATGATTCTCCATCATCTCATCAATTTCTTCCCTCTTGGATTCCAGAGGCATAAGAGAAACGAGTACTCTTTCCCTTATCTCCTTCTCATTGTTTAATGAAAATGTCCATCTGGCATATAATTTTTCCATGAGTTCCTTTGGTACCATTTGACCTTTGAATTGTATTGGTACATATTTGAATTTTTACATCTTTGCAATGATGGCATCTTCAACTTTGTTTTGATCTTCTAGATCCATTTTAATCCATCTTCTTGTCTTAGAATCTAGATAGATCTTGAATTTGCAATAAATTTGCATGCCTCATCAATGCTTTCTGGAACCTTACTATTTTCTTCTTGTACACATTCATCTTGTTTGGTGTCCTCGATATCTTCTCTGGTTCTAATGAGCTTCCTTCTCATTGTTGGCCCTCTTTTTTGTGTAGCCAGATTCCTCTTGTAGGTTCTTACATGTCCTTTCTTCAAGGGTGAAGGACTTGAGTCCTTCATTGTTTTTCTTCTTTTCCTAGAAGCAGTTGTGGTTCTTGGCTTCTTTACTGATGTTGGCAATGGAGTATCTGACTCTATAGACTCAGAGTCACTTACTTTCTCAGACTCACCAATGAGTGAATGTCCTTCAATTTCTTCCTTTTGTTCAGTTTCCTCCTCAGTAATCGATAGTATTTTCTTCAAATTCTTAACCATTTTATCTTTCTTCCTGTCAATTTGTTTTACAACCAATCCGGTTTTAATTCTTGACTTTCCCTCTTATAAGTTCCAAACTTTGGTTGTTTCTTTTCTAATGGTTCATTTATCAGTGCATTGATTGCATTGGATTCTTGATCAATATTTACCTCATATTCCAATGGTTGTAACCATGATGTCCTTGGTACAATAGGTTTGATGTATGTGTGGTCGGTTTCAACCATAAAACATATATCATTCTTGAATTTCTCAATAAGCTGCTCAGGGATCCTAACTCGTTTATGCATTTGGTCCTTGAATCTTGTAAAGTACTCATCCATGACTATTTCAAAGTTGTCTCCCAGTGATGTTATGTATTCACTGATCTGCATGGTGACCATTTTTGTGGTATCCCATTTTACATCTCCTACTGATGGAAATGACTCTTGGAAGTAAAAGAAAATGCACATGATAAGTGAGCCAAACTTACATGTATTTGTCTTTGCATTTCTTATTGTTCTCGGGTTTTCTTCTAGCTGGCTAAGTAGAAGTTTCGATAGATCCAGCTGAGTACCTTTCTTTACAATATTATATGTAGTATCTACTACTTTGGATGCTATTTTGTTCATCCTACTTGCTTGGAAGAATTTATAACCTAGAACACATGCTCTAAATTTTAGTTCATCATCAGTTATAGTCGATATCTTCAGTCGTCTGCCATCACACTTGGCTCTTGTGTTCTTCTCAATCTCATCCTTGGGTGGGTATTTTAATGTTTTTACCTTTTCAATCATAGGGTAACTGGTGACTACATGGATAAAATATTAGTTTATCATTTTAGGATCATCTATCCATAGCTTGTGATTGTGCATTCAACTTAGTACTAACTGAATCCACTCAGTTTTGAATACCTTTGGGAATAATAGGGCATTAGTGAGCCCTTTCACCTCTATGTGTTAGTGTTCATCTTTTATGGATCCATCCTCATTACACATCTTCTTTAAAGCTTGTTCCACTTCCAAGTCACCAATTTCTGCAATCTTGCAATGGATGTATGCTTGCACACCTTCGACGAGAAAAACCCTAGCTGGTATTCGCGAGAATGCTCCAGCATTGTCGGGTTATGATGCAACCTCAGGGCATATCTTGTAATGTGGTTCCTCTCATACATAATTCTTAATGATTTTAACCACGTCCTTCTTGATGTTCTTTTGTTTGGAGATTCTTGAGGTCGTGGCCATTGTTTCAGAGAATTTAGTGCTTTCCAAAAAATATGTAAAACAGAGTTCTCGATTGTCGTAGGAACTTACTATTTACACCTGTAGTGGTCACTAATTTGTAGGAGTTCTCTGGGTTGAGTTTAATTCGCTATGTGATGATGCTGCGTTGTTCTCAAATTTCACTCTCATCGCTCTGCTTTGCTTTCTAGTGAAGAATGAAACCCTTCTATCACCCTTTTATAGACATTTTCCCTAAAAGTGAGTCATTAATGCTCAACCACTCCTTGGTGTGTGAAGACGGAGTCGTCAGTTTGAACATTAACTTCTCTCTTCGGTGACAATGTGATGTTTCGAGGTGGTCATCTAACTCATTTCTTTTATCGATGGATTTTGGTTTTTTGTGAACATAACACTTTCAACTTGCTTGATTACCGACGAGTCTCAATTTACACTAGCAAATTTGCTTTTACATATTAACTAACGATTCACGGTAAGTGTAGGCAGTTTTAGCTTTGAGCATATACCGATGGATTTCGGTATGTCTTACCTGATAGCATAGTTATCACAAAGTTTAACAAGTAATATCATGATGCATCTTTACTTATGCTAATTTGGCATTTCATCAACATATTATGGAAATGATGTAATATAATACTTAGTGTAATGTAGTTCCATACTTACTTGTTCTGCTTAGGTGGGGGTGGTGATGTCACCAGATCCATTGGATGGGGTGTCACTATTTGCATTTCTCGGTCTAGCTTCATCACTGTTTGAAGCTTTTCTCCACATTTTGGCTCTCATTCTCTGGATGTCTTCAATGGTATTTCCATTGGGATATGTGTTGGTCTCTATCGTTTGGTCTCTGTAGTCTTTCTTGAGATGACCAACTTTATGACAGTGTAAGCATGTCATTCTTGGGTTTGTTGAGCCTCTATACTTTCTTGTCCACTGTCTCATATAGTTTTCATAAATGTGACCAAATATTCCACATGTTGTACAATTTTTCCATATGTTGTAATACCATACATACTGGTTACCGACTCTTTTTGGTTGATAGGAAGTTTCTTGACCTTTAGGCTTCTATGCTTGCTTTTTATTTTTCCAGCATTCAAGAGTTGTGTGCCCATTCATTTTCCAAGTAGGACAGTATTTGTCCATGTAGGTTTCCTTCTTTGGTTGTTTCATCTTAGACTTACATTCATATTCTTTATGTCCTTTCTGTTGGAGATTTACTTCTGGCAGCTAGTTGATTGTATGTTTGTCATTGATGACAACATATAATATACAGCAATTTTCTGTATGTACTTATCAGAATGATGGTATCAATCCTTGCATGGTTATATTCATGTTGTAGACATGTTGTTTATGTTTTTTCCATACACGCAGACTCAGATATGGAGTTTCAGTTGTGTTGTGTAATTTTGTTATGTGGCAGTTATAGTTTCTAGAGTTTGTATGTACAGAGCCAACGTATTGCATTGGTTTTTGAGTTGCACCTATCTTCAGGATATGTGTGTGTGTGTATTCAAGTTAAGTTATGAGTTGATGATAGTTATCTAAAGGTTCCAAACGTGTTTCAACAAGATTGCAAAGTTAGAGTTAATTTGGTGAGGCCGACTTAGTGAAGTGTCGTGTCTATTCAGTTTATATTGTGCGGTTGTAATTATGCTTGCGTGATTAGTAAAGCTAACAAGGATGTTATGAAGAGTTTTCTAATAGGTCCCTTGATCTTATACTTTGAGGAAGATACTTATATCAAGTCATTTGTGGAATGCTAAGTGTGAATGATAAGAAAAGATATAGGAAAGTGCAGAGAAAAATATCAGTTGAGTTTCATTCATCAAGGATCTATGTGAAGAATAAGTGAAAGATTACAATATACTGGAACTGATCAAGACAACAAGTCTACTCTACAATTCATCATCAGATATAGTGCATATCTATTCTACAGACGGTTGTATCCTTCACCATTAAAGTAGTGAGCTTTTGGATAGTGAGTTCTCACCCTTAACCAGGTTATTTGTAAAAGACTCCTAACAGGGTCAGACCCTTAACCAAGTCACTATACTTATTGCATTATAAAGAATAACTCCTAACAGGGTTGCAAGATCTTCTAACAGGGATTATTATAAAAAAGTATAGTTCATTGTGGGTGTTAATTCCCACCAGGGTTTTTACCATTTGGTTTCCCCGTAACCAAATTGTGGTGTTGTCTATTGTGTTATATGAATGTGCATTTACTTTATATTATTCTGGAGTTAATAAAGGAAAAGAATTAAATTAGCTGATAACTTATTCACCCCCCCCCCCATCTCAGTTATCCTTTGGGACTATTCTAACAATTGGTATCAGAGAGAAAGCCTAACAGCTTAAGGTAGATCAGATGCCATACTTCAGAAAAGAGAGTCCTAAGTTTTATGGAGAGAATTATTTGGATTGGAAGAACAAAATGATAACACATCTACAGTGTGTTGGTTTTGACATCTTTGAGATAGCCACACAAGAATTTGTTATTCCCTCTCTAAAAGACCTATCAAGAGATGATGCTACTAGTAAACA
>MU227940.1:4028580-4050215 GCA_018584345.1 Thuja plicata | reverse complement strand
TTAGACCTAGTGCATACAGATTTATGTGGTCCTACTCAAACCAGATCATATTACGGAGAAAGGTATTTCATTTTTTTTGTTGATGATTTTTCAAGGATGATGTGGGTTGCATTCTTAAAGGAGAAGTTTCAAGCCTTTGATAAGTTCAAAATATTCAAATCCAAAGTGGAGAATGAATCTGGATTAAAACTAAAGTGTCTAAGATTAGACAGAGGAGGAGAATTCACCTCTGACCAGTTTTATGACTATTGTGAAGAACATGGAATTAAAAGATAGTTGAGTGCACCCAGAACCCCATAGAAAAATGGGATTGCAGAAAGAAGGAAAAGGATATTACTAGATATAGCATGCACTATGATGATTGAAGGAAAAGTTGCGCACACCTATTGGAGAGATGCATTCAATACAGTAGTCTATACTATCAACAGAACACAACTAAGGCCAAGCGTGGATAAGACACCTTATGAACTTTGGTTTGGTAATGTACCTATAGTAAAATACTTCATAATATTTGGTAGCAAGTGCTATAGTAAGAGAGATGATGGTGTTGGTAAGTTTGATGCTAGAAGTGATAAAGGTATTTTCCTTGGTTACTCTACTAAAAGCAAAGCATACATATGTTTTAATTTGAGATTAAAGAAGATAATTGAAAGTACTCATGTAAAGATTGATGAGAAGTTCATGGTTCAAGAAAGGTACTATGAATATGCACCTATGATTGAGCGTGAAAGGCCTAGAAGTAAAGACAATGTTATTGAAGAAATGTTTGATTGCATTGATGTTTCATGTAATGAACCTGAATCAAGTAAAGAAGTATCAAAGATTACAGATGAGGATGTTACACCAAATGTTTCAAAGTTCACATCTAGGTATCATTCAAAATATGATATCATTGGAGATCAGAGCAGCAGTGTTTTGGCTAGATCAAAAGCAAAAAGGTTAACGATGGATAAAGAGGTATGTTTACTTTCATAGATTGAACCTTTAAATGTTGAAGATGCTTGCAAGGATTCTGATTGGTAGAAAGAAATGGAAGAAGAATTAGATCAAATAATAAATGATACATGGGAATTGGTCCCTAGACCTAGTGACAAAAATGTGATTGGAACAAAGTGAGTATTCAGGAACAAGATGAATGAAGATGGTATAGTGGTCAGAAACAAAGCAAGACTAGTGTGTAAAGGATATGTGCAGAGGGAAGGGATAGATTACACTGACACATTTGCCCCTGTGAGTAGACTGGAAGCCATAAATTTATTATTGTCTTATGCAACATTCAAGTATTTTAAAGTATATCAAATGGATGTCAAATCAACTTTTCTGAATAGCGACTTGAAGGAAGAAGTCTACATAGAATAGCCTGAAGGATTTAATCTGTCAAATAAACCAGACATGGTATGCAAATTGAAGAAAGCACTCTATGGACTTAAACAGGCCCCAAGAGCTTGGTATGAGATACTAGATGGTTATCTTACCAAGATTGGATTTAAGAAAGGAGCAGCAGATTGTAACATATTCATAAGAGAGATACCAGATGGACTACTACTTATTGCCATATTTGTTGATGACATTATCTTTGGAGGTAATGAAAAGCTTAGTTCAAAATTTGCAAAAGAAATGTAGAATGAATTTGAAATGAGCATGATTGGTCCTATAAAATACTTTTTGGGATTAAATGTAAAACAGACAGATAAAGGAATATTCATAAATCACTCCAAATATGTGAGGGAAATATTAAAGACTTTCAAGATGGAATACTGTAAGCTAGTATGCACTCCTATGATAACAGGAAGCAAGCTTTCTAAAGAAGATGATTCCATAGTAGTTGACAAGACATTATATAAGTCTATGATTGGAAAACTTATATATATTACTCAATCTAGACCAGACATATCTAATGCAATTGGCATTGTTGGTAGATTTGTAGCTGAACCAAAATAGAATCACCTAATGGAAATAAAGAGGATATTCAGATATCTAAAGGGAACTATAGACTATGGTTTATGGTATCCTAAATTAGAGAATGTACAACTTCATGTGTATACAGATGCAGATTGGGCAGGTTGTCTTGATGATAGGAAGAGTACTTCTAGAGGAGCAGTATTTCTTGGAGATAGGTTGGTTTCTTGGGTAAGAAAGAAGCAGAATTGTATCTCTCAGTCGATAGTAGAAGTTGAATATGTTAAAGCAACATTGAATTATTCAACAATAGTTTGGATCAAGTAGATGGTTAAATATTTTGGTATACAGGTTGACTATCCTATTATTATTCACTATGATAACACCAGTACTATCAACATGTCCAAGAACCCTATGATGCACGCAAAGACAAAGCACATTGAGATTAAATACCATTTTTTTAGAGAAAAAGTTGTTGATAATGAAGTAAAATTGGACTATGTGAGCACCAAAGAATAGTTGGCAGATATTTTCACAAAGCCTTTATCAAAAGGTACTTTTGAGTATCTCAGGGAGAATTTTGGAGTAATTCCCTCACCTGAATCTGATTAGTTAAAGCAGCAAGAACATCAGTCATTAAGTGACTGATGAATGGTTGACTACTCTAATTCTAGAGTAGTACCTATGCTTAATTGTTTATGGCACCCTTTTCCACTGATTTCAAAGGGGGAGTATATAGTAAGGGGGAGCATATACTCTGGGGGAGTATAAACACAGACAGAGGAGCTGCAGCAATGTAGAGAAATATTTGATGAGGATATTGAGAAGATTATAAAAAGAAAGAAGACACCATGAGTTGAAGATGTTTTTAATATAATATGTTGCCATCAATGTCAAAGGGGGAGATTGTTGGAGATTTAATTCTGGCAGCTAGTTGATTGTATGTTTGTTATTGATGACAACATATAATATATAGCAGTGTTCTATATGTACTTATTAGAATAATGGTATCAAGCCTTGCACGGTTATATTCATGTTGTAGACATGTTGTTTGTGTTTTTTTCATACACGCAGACTCAGATATGGAGTTTCAGTTGTGTTGTGTAATTTTGTTATGTGGCAGTTACAATTTCTAGAGTTTATCTGTACAGAGCCGATGTATTGCATTGGTTTTTGAGTTGCGCCTATCTTTGGGATATGTGTGTGTATATTCAAGTTAAGTTATCAGTTGATGATAGTTATCTAAAGGCACCAAATGTGTTTCAAAGAGATTGCAAAGTTGGAGTTAATTTGGTGAGGCCAACTTAGTGAAGTGTCACGTCTATTCAGTTTATATTGTGTGGTTGTAATTATGCTTGTGTGATTAGTAAAGCCGACAAGGATGTTATGAAGAGTTGTCTAATATGTCCCTTGATCTTATACTTTGAGGAAGATACTTATATCAAGTCATTTTTGGAATGCTAAGTGTGAATGATAAGAAAAGATACAAGAAAAGTGCAGAGCAAAATATCATTCATTCTTTTATTGCTCTCTTTAGCTTTCTTGATAATTTCATTATGCTGGGCTGAATTTTGAGTTCTTGTTTCAGCTTTTCATTTTCTTCCCTTAGCTCACCTATAGCTTCTATTCTTTCAATGAGTTCAACATTCATTTTGCTTTCCTCTTGACTCATAAGAATAATTTGATTTGTAATCTCATGGTGATGCTATGTAAGTCTTTGTATTTCAGACTCTTTCTCTTGTATCTTTTCAGTAATCTTCCTTCTATCATCAATAGCTAGTGTTCTCTCTTGCTCATCTTGTTTAGCACTATTCATGACATCAATCATTCTTACCATCTGTATCTCTTGACCAATTTGCAGAGGTTTCACTTTTCCAACTAGATGTTGATTGATTTCAGTTAGGCTTGTGATGCTTTATTCTGATGTGTCTGATGCTTTGCTTGTATTTGATCCTAAAGACTCAAAGAAATCTGGTATCTCTTCCTCATGGTAATCTGTTTCATTACATCAAGATGCCATAATCTTTCTTTCATCTAACAGTTGTCTCATCTCGATTCTAGCTTCTTTATAGTGCTTGTAGAAGATCTAAATTTGTAGCTTCTAATTCTCAATACTCTTGTCAAGTCTAGACTTCTCCATTGTATGATCTGTTCTCTTAAGCCTTTAATATTTTCTAGTTAAGAGACTTAGCTCTGATACAAATTGTTAGAATTAATGGGAAGTTTGTACTGAGAGGGGAAGGGTGAACTAGTACCTCTAAAAAATTTGTATCTGTTAACCTTTATCCTTTAGGTAATCAATTGTTTATCTAACCATATGTTCTATGTTATCTTGATGTAAGATTTATCAATTCACAAATGTAATCAAACATGTGAACATTCATAAAAAGTAATTGACACATAACACAAGATATGATAACACATAAAACTCTTGTTAGGAAGTAAAAACTGCGATGGGGATGGCACCCACAAATTCTTCACTATCTGCATATTGGAAGGGGCCGGTTAAGGCTTACAATTTGATCAATTCTGATGATCTACCCTATTAAGAGTATCTGTGGAGACCTATTAAATTCTACTCTATTAAGAGCTTTAGCAACAGTGTTTAGTGTGCACTCAGTTAAGAGATTTATAGTTGGATGGTTAAATCCACCTTCCTTGAAAGGATTTTTATAATTTGCTTCACTTGCTAGAATGTAATATGGTGAAATCTTCAATTTGTTGGGAGCAAGCTCAAACATAAAATGTTAGTGGATTAGCACATATAAATCATAGAATGAACAAGAAACCAACAAGACTCCATCATAACATCAGATTGAGCTTGAAAACAAGTAAATTGCACCCTATTCAACTTATTTTGATTTGCTCTTTTGAATGATTGTAGGTGTGATCTCTCAAACACACAAAATTCAATGGATCCCAATGCAATACAAGATTTGATAAGAAATAAGAGAGATTCAAGAGATAGTGTGAAGAACTAGTCTCAAATCTTCTTCAAGATGATATTTTAAGTTTATGAAGATGATATGCTAACTATGCAAGATTGAAGCTATGAAAGATGCAAAGTAACAACTATGATTCAACTATGATTCATTTTAACCAAATTGAATCCTATCATGTGATATCTATATGATTCAAACATGAAACTAAGAGCATAGGAAAAATATGAAATCTAGAGCTATGTTAGCATAATAACAATGCAAATATGAGAGATGAAAAATGAAGAGGGGAAGGCCTCTATTTATAGAGTTTTGGAGGAGAAGAAGAGGGCTTGGATGATGCGGCATCTATGTGGCATCCACATAAGAGCCACATAAGGGACACATAGGCTTGAGGGGATGGCCAATTTTGAGTCAAACTTGGCATTAAATGTTGAGTGGCTCAACATTTCAAAGTGGGAGACAAAGTTGTAAGAAGAATTTAAGAGGAATGGGTGCCCATTTTGGAGAGAATTTCCCCATGTGGGTGAGCATTCCATTAGCCTTAAAAAGGTTAGGAATCACCCTTTAAGCATGATCAGAGGACAGTTAGGTGGGGAAATATGCTTAGGAAATGAGGTGATGGGAGTAGGGTAGGAATAGGGTAGGCTTAGGGTAGGTCTCTAGGTTGGGTTAATAGGTTCCTAGTTAGGGTTTAGATTATAATTCAAATTAAATTTGAATAAATCATGGTTCAGAAGAATTAGGAATATGGAGGATTTAATAAATGTAAATTTATTAAAAAAGGAATTTCATGAGACAAATTTATTTAAATAAAATACATTAGAATAGTATTTAAGCTATTGATAAATACTAGCAAATGAAACTATTTAATTGATTAAATTAAATAGTTAGAGGAATAGGAGGGAAAATAATATTAATATTTTTGGATGTCTACATTTTGCCCTTCTTTGACGTGGCATCGCAAGTGACGTTACGTCAAAGACAAGAAAAAAAGTTGCCCGGGAGGAAAAGGGTTTCTAGGAGTCATTCTGAAGCAACGATGGTATAGGGTTTTGTCCCCTCAAGAAAAGAACACAATGAAGATGACATTGTGGAATTTTCTCAAAAAAGGATGCAATGGGCAGGAGGAAGAGAGAGGAGGGAATAAATAGAAGCCTTCTAAAATGTAATTAAGAATGCAGCTAAGAATGCAAATGAAATGAATGCAGCTAACGAGCACTGGGGATCCATTTGTGTTAAAAATATGGAGAGCACATCCAATTTTGATATTGCAAGAGGAGGTATGCATCAGGTGTTAGAAAACACAAATGACAAGATTCCTTTGCATGGACTAGACACTCAAACAAAAGTATGCTACAAAAGACACATGTATCAGGATTCACCAGTCACAACTCACCAAGATATAGCAGATCAAGGTAGTGGTGAGTAAGTGTAAACCAACACAAAAAGATAAAATCAGTAAAGAAGGGCTCATGACCAAGCGGTCATTCAGTCCAAAGTTCTTGCCATGAACTGGATTGATGTGATGAAGGATTTGATAAGCCAACATCGGAAGGATGCATCATGACAGGAAAAGATTGGATTGGATTTGATTAAAAGATATTCACTGGCAAAAGTTATGAACAAGATGAGCAAGGACAGTTGGTCGCAAAACTGAGTTGGTGAAAACATGATTGCAGTCGCAAGAGTCAAAACATCACTGAAAAGTGAAAAACTGAGTGATGCAGAAAATAACTGATGGTTTATTGCAAGATTTTTGAGAATATTTGATTTTTTGGAATTTCTAGAAATTTTTTAAATTTTTGGACTTTTTGTGATTTTTTAAATGTTTTTGGTATTGTATGCATAGTTAAGTTGTACAACGGGATGATTTATACAAAAATATACACCGAGGGGAAAACGGGTGGGAAAAACATTTCCAGGAAAATGGGGGCTATAAGAAGGGCTGGGGGGCTTAAAGAAGGTCATTTGTGAATAGTGAATAGTGAAAACTAAGCTCTAGAGTGAAAATCATGGCTGATGAGAGAATGAGGGGTAGTTGGGGGAGCGCGTATGCACACACAAGAGGCCCATAGAGCGACCGGTACCGGTGAGTGACTCAACTGAGACCTCACATTTATTACTGTCAAAGTTTTTTAATGCTTTGGGATGGGTTAAGGGCATTAAATGCAGGGTAGATGACTCAGCGGACCAAAGATGTTGGTTCTCAAACCAGCATCTGTGAAGACACCGATCCCCAGATCGACATCTTCGTAGACACCAATCCCCAAACTTGTGTCTCTTTAGACGTCAATGCAGGACTGGTATCTTTGAAGACGCTAGACCTAGACCCGTGTCTACAAAGACGGTGGTCTGCAAGGAAGACAATCGGAGATGTCGGTGCATGAACCGGCGTTTCTGGTTGAACCGGTGTCAGCGCCTAAAGGGGCATACGCCAAGGGGAAGGGAAACAGAGGGACCTGGTGGGGCTAGGGATGGGTCAGAAAAAGACCTAGGGACAAGATGCTTCACTTTGGGAGGGATTAGGTGAGGACTAAAAGAAATATGGGCTGACATGGTGGATTCTAGAATGTTACAGGAGCAGTTCCCACCATTGGGATCCCGCGAGCATTGGTCGTCGACCATGGAGTTGGAGCCATAGCTCACGGAGGAGGACTGGGGATTGTTAGCTGTTGTCAGGTTGGACTATGTGCCCCATTGGCCTAGGCTATGAGTGCACAATGGGATGATGACCGCGTTGATTGAGTGGTGGCACAACGATACCACCACATTTCATTTTCCTACTAGAGAGGCGACTATTACACTTGAGGATGTCTGGTGGATCCTTTGGATACCTATCCAAGGGGTGATTCCTCAGTACTAGTTAGAGGATAGCGACCACTATATGGAGATTTCTTTCAGGAGACCGATGAGGCAGATTCCCACATATAGGACCTGGATGCCCTGGCAGCCAGCAGTCGACAGGAGATTATAGTGGATAGCCTTGTATTTGGTTGGGTTGATCAGAGGGTGCATGTTAGCTAACCTATCTGGACACAATTTTGGTATGGGGTGGTCGCAAGTACTAGCCAAGATGCTAGAGGAGGGTACCACTTATTGCTGGGGGTACATTGTCTTAGGATAGTTGTACCTTGATTTACACATGGCTACGTACCATGGGGTGCGCAACATGGGTACAGGAGTCACTCTAATGTTAGTGTGGGCCTGGGAGCATATCACAGTGTTCCAGCTGATGAGAGTGCAAGAGGCATGATAGCTTGGAGAGCCCTATGCCTGCAGATACAGGCTTCCTTTGAGATATACCTCCGTTGGACAGATCAGCCATTGGCGATGATTACTCGATGAGGTATAGGTTTTCTGCTGGACCCCGTACAGACTTTGAGAGCCATGGGGAGCTATGAACTGGGTGGCAGGAGTTAAGGATAGATTTGAGTACTTCTTGTATATGTCATATGTTCAGACTGACTTCTTTCTTCTGGGAAGGACTATCCACCAGATAGAGAGATACAGACCATCCAGGGTCATGAGACAGTTTGGATTATAGCAGGGGGTGGTGGCAGAGGATGCCTTACATCCTCACGTCACCAGGGAGGTGGGTGCATGGGGGAGATACACTGATGCTCTTACAGTGAGAGAATCCTAGAGGGAGATGGTGTGGATAGATTTTGTGGCATGACCTGATGTTACAGATGTAGGGATGACTCTTGAGTATGCAGCATGGTGGGCCACACATGTGCTCTTACGAATTATAGACCCTGTTCAGGTGGCTTCTCACAAGCAGCCGACTGGAGATATGGATGTTGTTGATGGGACAGCCATGGGAGACACCCCAGAGACCTTGATATTAGGTCAAAGGAGGAGGCCACAGAGATATGTTAGACCTCATATAGAGGCACAGGCAGGGGCTAGACTAGATCAAGGGCCACTAGTAGATGGGCAAGACCAGGCAGGGAATGTTAACATGATGAGGACCGGGGATGTTAGTATGATGGAAAGAATATTGGATACATCATGAATATACAAGGATCAAACCAAACAATTAATTATAAGTGAATAATTATAAGCAATTTATGTACACACGTTGTCACCGAGATAGGATTGGATCATGCTTTCTAATGTGTGTGATAGTTTAGTATGTTGATTGATTAGTACAGGAGGAAGGATACATCCTACGAGAACCCAAAGATGATGATTTTCTAGAATTAAGTCAATGAGAGGAAGGATACATCCTCTAAAGGACCCATTTACAGAAAGATGGGATTCATAAATCTGATAGGTCAAGGTGCACTATGATCAAATTGTGGAACCAAGATGTCATCAAAAGGCGCTTGCCAAAACCTAAGATTTTAAGAGCGTAACTGGATCATGTTCTGTAAGGATACCAACAAAGGACACGAGATATATACAAGCAACACTAAGTGGATGAATAGATAGAATATGTATAGGACTGAAGCTCAAGGATTGGGATAGTACAACGTATCAACAACAATATAGAAGATTATATGGACAAAAAGCTCAGGATATGAGATAGGAGGATCATTTCAGACTAGTGGGTATGATATGCGAACACCTAGGGAATACGGGAAATGTTGAGGTTAGCATAAATGTGATGCTGGTGATGGAGAGAAATGATATTTTGATAGATAATGGAACAGTCCACTATGTGTGATGCCTGTTTCCAGGATTTCATCACACATACTTGTCCAAGGCGCCTGATTGCCAAGTTTTCACCATTGGATGAAATTTTTCTCTTTATTCTTTTTTTTAATTTATTTGGATCTTTTTGATGTTTTTGATGTTGTCCAAGTGCCTTTTTGCCAATTTTTCACCAGGACAACCATTTTTCTACTTTTTTAAAGATTTTTTTCAGGACTATTTTACATTGTTTTTGTGCTTTCTTCAGGACTTTTTATAATTTTTATGGATTTTCTCATATAACTGGAATAAACAACCAGTCGTCAGGCATAGAAGTGCCTGAGATGAATGATGTTGGTAGGATCATTCAATGTTTCTCCTTCAGGAGTGGAGAGTTGATATGCCCCAAAACTGAAGCATGCAGTGACAACATAGGGGACTTTCCAGGTGACTTCAAACTTACCTTTCTTTTCCCGATCAGTACCCACTTTCTAATTTTCCTTTAGCACAAGGTCCCCTACCTGGAACTAGTGTGGGTGGACCTTCTTTTTATAGTTCCTCTTGAGCCTATTTTGGTAGACAATTAGATGATCATAGGCTTGCTAGCGCTTTTCATCTAGTAGATCAAGTTGTGTGAGTCATGCTACTCGGTAATCTTCATCATCAATCAGGCCTCTCAGTGATACCCATAGGGATGGTAGTTTGACCTCAATTGGTAAGACTTCTTTAGCACCATAGACTAGGGAATAAGGAGTAGTGCCAGTAGGAGTATGGTACGAAGTGTGATATGTCCAAACAGTAGGATTGATCTAGAGATGCCAGTCACGACCAGTATCATTGACAACTTTCTTAAGGATTTTGAGGAGGGTTTTATTAGTTGCCTCAGCTTGGCCATTACCTTGAGGGAAATATGTACTAGAAAAATGGTGATGGATATGAAGGCGAGCATAGAGATCACTGACGTGTTGATTTTAAAATGGTGTACCATAATCTGTGAAGATGGTGGAGGGTATGCTGAAGTGGAAAACAATGTGATAAATGATGAATTTGGATATCTGGACACCAGTAGTGAGGGTGAGTGGAATTGCTTCAACCCACTTTGTAAAGTACTCCATTGCTATGATTATGTACTTGTGGCCTTTAGAAGAGAGGGGAGTAATCTTACCAATGAGGTCAAAACCCCAATAAGAAAAGGGCCAATGAGGTACAATAGGTTTGAGGTCCTATGCAGGAGCATGGATCAGATTGGCATGTTGTTGGCAAGGTAGGCACTTCTTGACGAACTCACAAGCATCATGTTCCATTGTAGGCCAATAGTACCCTATATGTAGAAGTTTCTTGGCTAGGACCATGTCACTCATGTGGGCACCGCAGATTCTATCATGTACCTCTTGTAACGCCTGAGCGGCTTCATTTTCATCTAAACACCTAGAGAGCACATTGTGATAACCTCGACGATAAAGAGTGTTAGCTACAAGGGTGTATCAGGAAGCTCTGCAGATAAAGTTTTGGCATTGGGTTGCATTGAGATGAGGAGATATGATACCATTTTGTAGGTAAGCTTGGATATTGTGGTACCATGGGGATTGGGGACCAACCAAGACACATACGCGATTCGATTCATCATTCTCATTAGCGGGAGCATGTAGTTGCTCAACTAAGAATTTGTATTGCGTAGACTCATGAGGAATCTCTAGAAGGGATCCAATTATGGCCATTGCATCAGCAGCCTTGTTTTGCAAGTGTGGTGCTTGTGTTATCTGTAAGTGGAGGAAATTTTCTTTCATCTTGTCAACCATCTACTTATATGGCATCAATTTGTTGTCTTTGGTTTGATACTCATTAAGAACTTGTTTGATGATGAGTTGGGAATCACCAAAGACATTTAGAGATGTGATGTTCCATTCTATAGCCATTCAGAGTCATGTGATTAGTGCCTCATATTTTGCAATGTTGTTCATGTAGGTAAATCCCAATTTGAATAACATAGGGATGTAATCACCTTGAGGGGTGACAAAAAGTTTTCCTGCCCCTACACCATGAGTTGTCTAGGACCCATCAAAGTAGAGTTGCCAAGTTGGTTGTTCTTCTATCATGTACAAATGCTCATCTGGAAATTATGTGACCAAAGGATATGCATCTACCAATGGTGCTTTTGCTAGCTGGCCCGCGATGACTTTCCCTTTAATAGCTTTTCTGTCTACATATTGAATATAAAACTCGCTTAGCAACATAACCCATTTTTCCATTCGACCTGTGAGCGTAGTCCTGGAGAGTAGAAACTTGAGAGGATCCACCTTTGAAATAAGCTTGGTTGTATGACTAAGAATATAGTGGCAAATATTTTGAGTGGTGAAGACCACTGCCAGACATGATTTTTCCATAGGTGAATAGTTGAGCTCATAACCCACTAAGGTCCGACAGATGTAATAAATAGCTCTTTATTTACCTTCATCATCCAACTGAGCGAGGAGTGCCCCCAGTGCTATGGTAGTAGCAAAAATATATAGGATGAGTGGTCAACCAGGTACAGGTGGTACCAAGATGGGTGGATTAGCCAAGTATTCTTTAATTTTGTCAAAACTCTTCTGACACTGAGGATCCCACTTGAATGTGTTATCTTTTCACAGGAGATGAGTGAATGGTTGGCACTTGTCTGCTAGTTGAGAGATAAAAAAGTGCACAAATTGTAACTTTCCTTGGAGGTTGCGTAGTTGTTGTAGTGTATTTGGTGGGGACATTTCTATGATAGCTTGCACCTTCTTTGGATCTATTTCAATGCCTCATATGGATACAATGAACCCAAGGAGTTTTCCTGATGTGACCCCAAAGACACACTTCTTAGGGTTGAGAATTAAGTAGTAGTGTCCAATCCTATCAAACATGCACTCCAAAACATTGAGGTGATCTTCCCTCTTAACTAATTTTTCCAATATATCATCAACATAGTCTTCAATAATTTTGTGTATCATGTCATGGAAAATGACAGTCATGGCCCTTTGATAGGTTTCTCTAATGTTCTTCAAGCCAAAAGGCATCATGTTATAGCAGAAGGTTCCCCAGGGGGTTGTGAATGTTGTCTTATGCTGATCTTCTTCTACAATGTGGATCTAATTATATCTAGAAAAGTCATCCATGAGTGACAACATCTCATGTCCTACTATGAGATCCAAAATCATGTCTATGTTTGGCAAGGGGAAATCATCCTTGGGACATGCCTTATTGAGATCTCTTAAATCTGTACATATCCTGATTGATTTATCATGCTTAGAGATGGGCACCATGTTAGAAATCTAGTCAGAATAGTCAATGGGGCAGATGATCTTGGCTTGGAGTAACTTCTCGAGCTCTGCTTTGACAAGTAGTGCCACTTTAGGGTTCATCTTCCTGAGCTTTTATTTCACAGGTTTGATGTTTGGGTCCACTGCAAGATGGTCAACCACCAAGTTGGGGTCTAATCTCGACATGTGGGAGTAAGACCATGCAAATTTGTTGATGGATTCCTTAAATAAAGTGAAAAGATCACTTTCTTCTACTTTAGTTAGAGATGTTACTATGTATGTTATGGAAAGATTCTCTTTAGTACCCAGGTTGATAGGTTTTTCTTCTTCGATGAGAATCGATGATTGTTCAGGCCTATAATCACAAATCAGAGGAAGAGGAGAATCTTCATCTTCTGGCACCTCAGAGAGGTTTTCACCAGGGGATACGCCCTTTGTTTTTACTATTTTATGATCAGATAGAGCCCCAGAGGAGTTTTCGCTAGGGGATCAATTTTTCTCTTTTTATTTTTGTTTTCTTCTTCATTTTTGTAGCTGAAGTTCTCCTCTTCCCCAAAGTATGCCTTTGGGTCTAGTTTGTAGACATATGTTGAGTCTTTCCCCCAGTATTTGCTTAATTGCTCCCATAAATCTTAGGAGTGTGTCCTCACTTTGGAACTTGTCAACATGCATGACACTTGGTTGGTCCCAGTCTATGAGTTCAGGATGGCGGAGGGGAAGGTCAATGAAGAGAATGGAAAGTTGGTGTAGGAAAGAATTGCCCAAGAAGGTTTCATCATCAAAAACATCATCATAGGCTCTCACAACTTTCTCTTCTAGGATATCTTCGATGTCAGTGATTTCACCCAAGGACAGACAAGAGGCAAAGATGTTTTCATTGGTGCCCCCATTCGTGTCAGAGCCCATGCCAAGGCCTAGGTTATTTTCTAGTTGGGTAGGTATAATAGGATCTTTCATTCCTTTCTCTTCATAACCAAGGCCACCTCCTTGGTAGTTCCATTTTTATGTCACCAGTTTGTGAGTTGTGGGGTACTTATATTTAAAGTAATTGAGGCGACTTGTGTCCTTGGGTGGTGGATCTTTATAGAGCCATTGGTTGATGTTTGGTGTCATTTCCTAGCCAGTCAAAGTACCCTTTAAGATAAAAGTGGTAGAACCAAATTGTAGCACCTTGCTTGTCTCTGGTTCTATCTTGCTTAGATTAGGTCAGTGGCCTTGAGTGTGTGGATCAATTGGCAGTGCTCCAACTGTGAAGGCATCAGATAAAATGTACTCACCATAACCTTTGTTGTTGATCTTGACCGTGGATAAGGTGGAAGAGAGGATTTTTTATGGGTCTGAAAGGGTTCGAGATGAACTGGTGACAGAGGTGCTAATATCGATCTCGGCACAGTGATTGGAATGTGGAAAGGATGTTTCCAATGCATTTTAGTATGTGAAGGGCTTGGGATCTACACAGATGGTGATCTCAGTGTCGTTATATGGGAATTTAATGCACTGATGGTAGGTGGAGGGGATGGCTTGCATAGAATGAATCCATGGGCATCCAAGGAGGATGTTGAAGGGAAGGTCAAGAACAACAACATGACATAATGTATCCCGGATAATTGGGCCCACTTGAATGGGCAATGATATGGTGCCTTCAGAAGTACACTCCAGATTGTCATATGCCTTTATTGTGATGACATCATTTGTTATATCAGCTTCAGTGCAACCCAACAGTTTTATGAATTTTAGAGTACACAAGTTTAGGGCCGAACCATTATCTATCATGACCCATTTGATGGCAAAATCTTTAACCATGATAGCAATAAAGAGTGGGAGATTATGATCAGTTTCTTCTAAGGGTACGTCTGTTGGTTTAAAAGAGACCCCACAAGATGTGGAAAGGTGTCTGACAAGGTTCTAGAATTTAGTGAGGTTGATGTCACTAGGAACATGGGATTCTTGCAAGGCTTTATTGAGGATCTCTTGATAAGTGGGTGAAGTACGGAGGAGATCCAGGATGGAAATTTGGGCTGGAGTATTCCCTAGATGTTCCAAAATATTGTATTGGGTCCTAGTAGATGGGGCAGGACTGGCAGCTACAACCATTATCCTACCTCTATGAGTGGTGATTGCACATTGGTTATCAGCACCCTTGACATGGATGACATTGACGGAGGACTGAACTTGGGATATGTAGCTGATGAGATTATCGTAGTTGATATATGCATTTGTATAATCCTTTATGTCAATGTTTTCTCCTTGCTTACCCTTCCCCTAATCAGAGGACTGGGTAGGATTTCCTAGGCCTGTACCTGAAGTGTGTTTAGGGAATGCATTTTGATATATTTTAAGGCCTACATTTGGCGATGATTGGGCAGGAGAGTCCACTTTGATCTCTTTGCGATCGATGAGATCCTAGATGTAATGTTTTAGCTTCATGCATTTGAGAGTGGTGTGTCCCTTAACACTGTGGTATTCACAGTACTTGTTGTCTTTATACCAGGTTGGCTTAGGTGTTGAGTCATCAAAGGGCTGTGTTTTGGGATACACAACTTGGTTATCTTGGACCAGCTTGTAGAAGATGACATCTATGGGTTCACCCAAAGGGGTAAACATGTGTTGTGGCATATTTGAAGTGAAAGACCTTTGTTGTCCATGTGGGACTGATATAGCATTTGTCTGATTCATAGGACCTTGGTAGTGGTGTTGATATGATGTGCCCAGAGGGGGATAGATAGTCATACCTTGAGGGTGCATGTTCTGATGGTAAGTTGGTTGGAGATACACGGGATTGGGCTATTGATACATGGGAGGAGGTTGAGGGTAGATCGGTGGTGCTTGCTGATAAGTTTGGGTAGGTTCATTAGGGCTGGTTACCACAACCTAAATGTGTTTAGTGTCAGTGGCTGCGTCAATTATTGTGTTCTTATTCTTGTTCCAATACCGTGATCGATCATTGTTATGTTTGTCAGGCTGGGATTCATTTTAGTGTTTGATGTCATCATCTTCTATGAGACCTTGTTCAAGATCCATACCTTTGATCCTAATGTCTTGATAATTTTGTATGCAATTCATGCGCATGTGATAGGTGAGCTTTGGATAGAGGTTTTTAATGAAGATTTTGATAATATGTTGCTATGGGGGTTGGTAGGACAACCTTGTAGTAAGCCCTTGCCAGCACTGAAAATAATCGGCCAAGATCTCTCCTCCCTTTTGTTTGGAAATGCATAGGTCAAGGAGTGAGAGTTCATTTTTGACGTTATGTGCGTATTGGGCCACAAACTTTTCATATAATTATGCGAAAGTAGAGATTGTGCCGTAAGGGATTTTGTAGAACCATTCAAGAGAAGTTCCCCCTAAGCTCTTGGGAAATATTCTCTCATAAGGAAATTATCACTATAGGCCACTTCTTGACATGCCATGTAGAATTCTTTCACGTGGCTCACAGGATCTCCCTTCCCCCGATATTTATCAAATTTGGGTATCTCAAAGTGCTTGGGGAAGGGTATGGAAGTGATAGATCGATCAAAAGGATAAGGACACACCTCTTCAAACTTGAATGTTTTAGACTCTGTCCAATCTTTTAGCTCCTTGAGAGCATTCTTCATTTCCTCCCATTCATGATTGATTTGCGGGGGAGGATTGTTAATCGTGATTGCATGGTTTCCTTGAACCTGATATGGATCAAATGGTGATTATAGAGGATTATGTGGGGGATATTGTGGTGTTTGATATGATTCTTGTTGGTCAATGTATATGGGTTTTTGTGGTGGAAGCTGCGGTTGAGGGGAATATTACAGTGGAGAAGGTGTCGGTGCTTGATAAGATTGTTGCAACTACTGGAAATATGCTTGTATTTGTTGCGGCATTGGATAGGTGGAATGAGCCTATTGCACACTTGTATAGGATGGAGGATAGGTGTTTTGTGGTAGAATGCCCCCAGTGGGAACACTGAATTTCTATGGAGGTGGAATGGTTTGTGATGCAGTGGAAGATGGCATGGCTAAGTAACTGGCAGAAAGAGTTTGTTGTTGCTACATGGGTTGGATGAAAGGATTAGCAAACTGTTGTGTTGATTGTGCTATGAAGGGATTTTCCCCCTACGTTTGTGGTTGTGGCTACTGTGTAAATTGGAGGGTAGAATACGCAACTGTAAGGGGGTTGATTTGTTGCTATTGTGCTTGGGATGTGAATGGGTTGGTGATTTTCTACTGCGGTTGTTGTTGTTGGGATGATTACTGGATGGATTGTTTCTACTGAATAGGTTGTTGTTGTTAGATAGGTTATTGTTGCTGCTGTTGTTGGATAGGTTGTTGTGGTGGTTGGATAGGTTGTTTTTGTTGGATAGGTATTTGGGGTATAACGAAGGGATTGGTAGATGGTTTTTGCATGGGGGATTTAGATTGGTTTGCATTTGTGGCAAAACAGCTGGCACACATTGCGGTTGCGTTGCTAGTGGGGTGGGGAAAGTGGACCCATATGGAAATAAGGGTTGGTTATAGGCATTGGTAGGTGGCATGCCTATGGTGAAGAAAGGTGGAATAGGCATGGAGACTTGGGTGCTTTGATGCTGCAACCTGGTTGTTGTACTTTGAATGCGCTAAGTAGCGATGGGTGGAATGGTGGTTTGTTGTGTGTTGTCTGGTGGTGGTGGAAATTGTGCCACAAATGTTTGGAATGTTTACAAAAGTGGAGTAGTTGTGACTTGAGGAGGTGCTTGCATAGTTATAGGGGGTATTTCCTGTGCTGCTGATGTTGGATCAAGAAGTGGGGCTCCTAAGGTATATGAAGGTATTGTGTGCATGATGGAGGGTGGGATGGAAGGTTGGACTACTTGTGTGATAAGAGTTCCCACCTATAGGGCTCACTGAAGTGGCTCAAAAAATTTATTTCTAGTGGGGTGAGGATGTTCCCCTGGAAGTGCCATAGGTCGTGTGACAAGTGTGGGTATAATCCAAGGTGGGAGTTGAAGTCCTTGTTGCTGAATGTCCAAAAGTACCTGATTGTTGTTACGTCCACTCATGGTGTTCACCATGTGGACATGTCCTGGATGTTTGATAAATGTCTCTATGGTACTCATGGTAGGTGTCTCATTAGTATCTACCCAGATATGTTCAATTTGATTGTTGGGCTCAGGCGCATAAGTAACCATGGCGTTGGTGTTGTCAGTCATAGGATTAAATGAGCTAGCGGCAAGATTAGGGTCCATGTTCTTCCTCTTCTCAGTAGCTCGTGTGATAGGTGGCATGAAATGACTACCCTAAGGGAATATGATATGCAATATGTAATGCAAAGATGCACCTAGGAAGCTAAGGGTGATGATGCTAGGGGTAGGATGTGTTTAAGATGATGAATATGCTCCTATGGGTTAAGGATGACTTTGGTGCATGCACAGATTAAGGGTTGCTTTCCCTAATGTAAGACCAAGTGGATATGATTGTCTACCTAAGACAGACTTGTGGTCTTCCGAGGATGAGATTCTTTTTTAATGTGAACCAACCTTTTGATCAAGGTGATGAGGTTGCAAAAGACAAAGGGGATTATCCTAAGCAATGCTTAGTTTAAGGACATTCAAGGATGGGGTTTGATTAAGATGTAGGTTTTTAGAACCTCAAAAGGGGATGCAATACCAAGTGAGGGATGTGATCAAGGATGCTTTGGATGATGATTAGGATGATGCTAGGCTAATTAGGATTAATTTGATTAATGTAGGATCATGCTAGGATGAGTGTGTGATGTGTATCTAAAGATGACAACCTAAGGGAGGTCCTAAAATGCAAGCTAAGTGAGCTTAAGAAGAGGAGGAACTTTCGTTTGTCGTGGTAAACTAACTAGTCATATTGCTCAAATCCAACAAAAGAAAATTTTAGACGATATTTGCCCATGAAACAAGCAACCTTGTTGTTGTAGATCACTTTGTCAAATTCTTCCCGTTTATGAATCTCTTGTTTGATGGAATCAATGATGTGTTGGTACTTGGTAGCCTCTCGGGTTGTATTTTTCTATTCTCTTTGCATGGGTGGCAATGAATTTTTTACCTTCTTATGCTTCTTGGAATTGGTCATGTCCTATAAATAGATCTGATCTTGGATGAATAGTTGGAGGTTTTTAGGACATATCTCATAAAAGACCAAATTCTAAAAATTAGGGCCCAAGGTAATCTTTGCAAAGGGACATTGTCTTGATAATTTTGAAAAATTTTGATCTCGTTCTGATTTTCAATAGATTTTTTCCATGGAAAGAACTAATTTCAACATGGTCAAACCAGGAAAGAACAAGAATATGTCTAAAAAAATTCTGACAAGGGACAAAGCAACCTTGAAGGATACAAGCACATGACAAATTTGAATGTTGGGTATTCCGTTTGTGTTTTGGATTTTGCAAATGTTGTTCAAACACTTCAAGCACACATCTACATAAGGAATTGGCTTCAATGAAATATTATAGACTCATTGCTTGGTAGTCCATCAACTCACACAGTAGTGTCACCCCCGAAAGGGCGCCCATGTTTTTGCCTTTTTCTAGGTATTGTTACCATGCTACGAAGATCTCTTTCACAACACAATACCTTGGGACACATATGATGAGGATCTTAGGGGGAGATTCTTCCCTCCCCTTGCACTACAATAAGTCACCGTTCAGAGGTGAATCAGATAGCTTCTATGCCTAGAGTTTTTAGTAAGTGTCTCTGTTTGATTGCATCCTCTATGTCCGTGCAAGCACAATTCAGGTGTATAGCCCCATAGACCATCTTGAAAAAAGTGGTCATGTAAACATGATTGAGATAGTGAGGGCGCACTTAACTTAGATAAGAGCTGAGTATAATCTCAAATGCCAATCAAATCCTAAGGCTTTAACCCCATTGAGTAAATTTGATTAACCTGAGTTAGACTGGGTCGCTTACACCTTGTTCTCGCGTGGGTCATTCCCGGGAGATTTTTTCCTCGATCGGCAGGCCCATCTAAAGGATTAATTTAAAAAGCATGGATTGGCGATGAGAGGTGTCTAGATTTCTAATTTTCCACAAGGGGAAAAGAGAATATTCTCCTACCCAATGTCATTTTCTCCCAGACACACAAGACAAAGCTTTGTTCTTTCCCAAAAAGATTCAATTGTTTAACACAAAGCAAGTGTGTCTTGGTTTTTGATCTTCCCAAAAGGGAAGAGAGCATAATCCCCTAACACTTGCTTCAGATTAGACAAATAAATATAGCTAATTATGCTATGTGCCTAAAAAATATTAACACAAACATGATCATTTGGTCAATTTTGATGTGAGGCAATCTACAAGACAAACGTGAGTAGTTTTGAAGTTGTGTCTTTGACAAGCAGTGCTACAAAACAACTGATCAGTAGTTTCAATTTAACCCTTTGGCAAGTGTTGAAAATACAAAAAACCACTAGACAATTGTTAGCAAATGATCAAAACAATTTTTCAGAGTGCAGACGTTGATTCAGGGCGCAGACACTAATTATGTGTTATAGCTTAAAAATAACATAATGCAGAAAAATAGGCCAGAAAAGACAGAAAACCATAAGATGGCTATACCAGTCAGAGACGCCAGTTTATGAATCGTAGAAGCCGATTAAGCAAAAATGTCAGTTTGTGAAACGAAGACACTGGTCTATGAACTAACATTTCCGCAGATGTTGCTATAACTGCAAGCACAAAAAGACAACAAGATACAGCAAACAAAGTTAATTTTTCTTCCTTCTTAGCCTTTAATATGATCAAACGTAGCCATTTCAGATTATCCAAACAATTAAAAACTAGTGTTCATTAATAAGCGATCAAGATTTATTCCTCAAATGAATTTTTTAGCATTATAACTGCTTGTAAATTGGATCTCTACTAAAAAATAGAATGCTAAAATGCTTAAAATCAGTAGGAAACACAACAAATCTTGACAAATGACAAATTATGTTTGGAAAAATCTTAAATAATGAATTCTAGGCGGAGACACTGGTTCAGTGTGCAGATGTTGGTTCAGTGCAGATGCCAAACAATAGTTCAGTGAGAACCAGTGTTTGCGCAGACACCTCTGCATAAAATGTAGATGTTGATCCGCATGCTTGGCAAAATTTGAAAGAAATAAGACTAGATGTTAGAAGAATTTAGGGACGTGGGTCCCAATGGGCGTGCCAGAATGTAGTATGGTGAAATATTCAATCTATTGGGGGCAAGCTCAAATATAAAACATTAGTGGATTAGCACATATAAATCATAGAATGAACAAGAGACCAACAAGACTCCATCATAACATCAGATTGAGCTTAAAAACAAGTAAACTGCACCCTATTCTACTTATTTTGATTTTCTATTTTGAATGATTGTAGGTGTGCTCTCTCAAACACACAAAATTCAATGGATCCCAATGCAATGCAAGATTTGATAAGCAAGAAGAGAGATTCAAGATCTAGTATGAAGAACTAGTCTCAAATCTTCTTCAAGATGATATTTTAAGCTTATGAAGATGATATGCTAACTATGCAAGATTGAAGCTATGAAAGATGCAAAGTCACAACTATGATTCAACTATGATTCATTTTAACCAAATTGAAGCCTAGCATGTGATATCTATATGATTCAAACATGAACCTAAGAGCATATGAAAACCATGAAATCTAGAGCTATGTTAGCATAATAACAATGAAAATATGAGAGATGAAAAATGAAGAGAGGAAGGCCTCTATTTATAGAGTTTTGGAGGAGAAGAAGAGGTATTGGATGATGTGGCATCTATGTGGAATCCACATAAGAGTCACATAAGGGACACATAGGCTTGAGGGGATGGCCAATTTTGAGTCAAACTTGGCATTAAATGTTGAGTGGCTCAACATTTCAAAGTGGGAGACAAAGTTGTAAGAAGAATTTAAGAGGAATGGGTGC
>MU227940.1:3984125-3997876 GCA_018584345.1 Thuja plicata | reverse complement strand
GTGATTAAATCCTTTAACCAGGTCACATTTGACAGTGTGTTTTGTAACCTTTAACAGGGTTGGCTCCTCATAGAGCATTACTTCAGAAGAGTAAAATTTTGGTAGCATGTTACTGGTGGTTTTTTCCCATATTGGGTTTCCACGTTAAATCATGGTGTCAAAATGTGTGAATGTTATTATTGGGTTTTACTGTTAAGTTTCTGCAAGCTTATTTCATAAGTATAGTTTATTGCTTCCGAGCAGATCTGAGCTGTTGAAGTTGATTTAAAGTTTTATATGGGCACATCTAGACCTAAGGATAACTGATTCACTCCCCCTCTCAGTTATTCTGAATTCATATTAACAGGATGATTTATGGTGACTTGGATATCTTGGTTGAGCATTCTTATTCATCACTCTTGGTATGCTCGGTGGTTTACTACTTGAGTTAGGTACATTTTTTATGCTTATCTTTCATAGATATGGATCTTGAGCTATGGATAGATGGTTAATTCTAGAGGATTCAAATTGAGAAAAAAATGACATTAGTTATCTCATTGTGCACTTGAGTTGTTATTATGATTACATTTATTGATTTTTTATTTTTGGAGATGTCTCATTAATATTACTCCCTAAGATTAATAAAAATGGTATTGGGTATGAGATGCTTACATCCATATTGATTACATGATATATATGTTGGTTTGGTCTAAGAGACTAAAAGGGCTTGGGTATTGATATGAATTATTATTTGGGGTTTTATAGAGGAGATCATACTTTGCATAATTGGAATCTAACTGTTGGCAAGTGATCAATTTTGTGTAAATGTGATTCACTTTTTGGTTGTCATTTATGGCAACACATCTGGGTTTCAGATCGATTCCTATAAAGATAAGTTTTTTTGATTCAGAAATTGACTAAGTATAGAACCAAAGGTATAGAAGTATTTTGGATATCAAAGATCAAGATTGATGAATTAGGGAAAGAGAGATTAGATGAAGATAGTATGGGGTATGCATGACCTCCACCTAAGATTGATTTGGTTTTGGTAATGTCTACGGTGAGTTAGAAAGAATTGAAGACAGACAAACTGCAGCAAAATAGCGATACAGAGTAGCTGGACAGTAGCGAAGATTGAGAGAGTATGACATGGACTCTAGGCAATCAAAATGGGATTATGGTTGTTGATAACCTACACTTTGAGTATGTAAGAGCGCCAACTATACATTTACTATTTTCTTTACTAAATGTATTTGTACTGAGAGCTGACTTTGTAATATTTGTATCCATATTGGGAGCCGACTTTGTAAAGTTGTGAGATATATATATGTAAGATATGTTTTGATAAAGATACATGTTGGTTAGTTGTATGAGTATGTTGAGTGAATAGAAGAGAAGAGAATGATAGAGATCATTGAATAACTATAAAGGAACTATTTAAGCACTAGTGTTTCTTGTTTTTTTCATGACTGAAAACACTTTGTAAATAGAATTACTTTGTAAGAGTTGTAAGCTCAGTTGGCCCCTAACAGGGTGTTGTGAACCTTTAACAGGGTTGTAATTCCTTTAACAAGGAAATGTACTATGTAATATTCAGCTCCCAATAGGGCGTTGTGAACCTTTAACAGGGTTGTAATTCCTTTAACAAGGAAATGTACTATGTAATATTCAGCTCCTAACAGGGCTAGGTCTCCTAACAGGGACATTATACTTTAGTACATGCTTGTGGGTACCATCCCCACTGGGAATTTCCCTTAGCCAGGGTTTCCTTGAAAACAATATATGGTGTTATGAGTATTGTGTCATTTTCTTATATTTTTTTCTTTACTGCAAGTTTATGGTTAATGTTTAAATGGTTGAAGAATTTAATTAAGTGCTATAATACTGATTCACCCCCCCTCTTAGTATTATACAATCCTAACAATTGGTATCAGTTCTTTTGGACCTTGGAGAGAAAGTCTAACAACTTCAGGGAGATCATAATGGATTTGGATAGTTTGCAAGAAAACTTTGATACTTCACTTGAAGACCTCGACAAAGAAAAAGTAGAAAATGGAGAGTTGAGATTCAACATGCAAAGAGCTGAGAAATTTATAAAGAAACTTAAGGAACAACTTGAGCTTTCCAAAATTCAAAGACAAGATCTTATGGTTCAGATAAAAGAGGATTCAAATGAAGACAATTCAAATCATGTGAGGCAACTAAAAGAAGAGAATAAGACTCTGAAACTTGAAAATGAGACTATGACTAAAGAAATAAAGATACAGAAGGATGCTAAGAAGAAAGTTGAAGAAGCTTTAAACAGTGCATTAGATCAAATGAAGAATGATGCTGAAAACTACAAGAACAAGTATCTAGAAATGGAGGAATACAATCAGATTATAAAAGGTGAACTTGTTGAAGAAAAGAAACACATTGAGAAACTTAACACCAGCAGTGATTTGATTGATGAACAGAGAGACAAACAGAAACCTAAAGGTGATATGACTAGTATTGGCTTCAATGAAGCTGAATGTTCAAATAATCAAGAAGAGAAATCCAATGAGAAGATTGATGCTGAGAAACCTTCTATTGAATAACCTAGAGAGCAGATCACACCCTTCAGAGGTAGATGCTTTGGTTGCAAAAAATTTGGACACATGAAGAGAGACTGCAGAGATAATGCCCCTTTTAGAAATTTTTTGGTTATTGTTTTAATTTTAATGGATATGGGCACAAGAAAGTAGAATGCAGAAAACCTAATCAATCTGGATATAGACAAGACAATGGAAGAGAATCTTCAGTGAAACCTACATGCTACAAATGTAATAACATTGGAAACATTGTGAAGTATTGTAAGTTGCAAGTTAATCAGGAAAGAAGACCTCATATATGTTACAAATGCAATAATCTAGGACATATAGCAAATTTTTGTAGGTATAATGGATCAGAAAACAAAAGAGTACCACCTCCTATGAATTCACAGAAGAATGGAAATGATACTGGTAAGAGTGTTACAAATTTGAAGATTGATTTTGAAAGTTTTTTTAAGAAAGAATAAGATAGCAACAGTGGTAAGATATGGAAGATCAAAGAAACAAGTGAGACATTAGTTCAAGGAGAGTCAGGAGATGCCACTGGATCTTTTCCTGATGGTAGTAAAATAGAATCGACCTAATTGGCCGATCATGGCCTTAGGGGGAGCATTGGATATAGACATTAGAATATATCCTGCCCCAAAATGTGTAGATTGAGCTCAAGCGAGCTTAGGTATGAACTTGGTCGACATCATATAGTATACATCTGAGAGTGCAACATCAGCTGATGTATATATTTTGTTCACGAGATCTAACAGTCGACTGGACAATATTAGGTAAAAGTGAAATTTATGACTTAAACTTGTATAAAGCACCATTTGATGACCTATCTCTTTACCATTTGATGAAGAGTGAGCTAAGGAGATTTGAGAGCAAAGAGATTTATTCTATTCTACATTTGTCGTGTGTGATCAATTGAAGCATAAACATGGAATTTAGCGGAAGAAAGGTATTTATATCATCTAGCTATGGATGCACCTATTATTTTTGATGTTATAGATCAACCTAGGTACAAATTTAAGAAACATCCATTCAAGTCTTGTGAAGAGGATCTAGAAGGAGCATTTTGTCAAACCCTGTATGGCGTATTATACGTAGAATATATTAGGGCTTACATAAATTATAAGTATTATATACTAGGAATTGATGAGATATTACAGAGATGGAATATATGACTGATAATGGAATCATGAAAGAAGAATACAAACACATTGATTAGTTGAGCATAATGAAAATTCTGGACTTATGCAAATTTGATGAAGATGAATGGTTTAAGATACTGTTGAGCAGGGTTCATGATCATTTCATTTGGATAGGTGATCAAATTTTGAATATTTTTAGTGACCTAATTCATGAAATCACTGGACTAGAAAACATCAAAGTCATTCCTATTGCATAGAAACATGTAAAGAAAGAAGTCAAAACCCTAACTCATTCTAAATGGGACAGGCTGAAAATGACTATGAATGACATCTTTCAGCAAGATGTGAGACTTATTGCTATGATACTTGGATAAAAATTCTACTACAGTAGTAGACCTAACTCAGTATCTACAGGAGTAATCATGATGTCATGGATAATGGTGAAGGAGAATGTGAAATATAACCTATGTGAAGTTCTAGCACAACAATTTCTTGAAAATGTGAAACTAGTGAAGAAGGACAGAACTAAGACCTTCAAATTTGGTTCATTATTGATGCATATGTTTATACACATTGAGCTCAAATTTCCTAGCTTACATCCTAGTAGTTGGAAATCTGGGGCACCTATTGGTATTCTAATCTCACAGAGCTCCAAAAGATAGAATAGTACATGGTTTGATGGGGAATTGTTTGCTATGATCAAAATCCTTCAGAGACAAATGAAAACCAGGTACAGGATACATGAGGAAATTATTGAAAAATATAATGATACAATATGTTTCATGGTTGAAATTGATTATGTATGCTTTGAAGCAGTCACACCTAGAAAGAAACGGTTTTATCCCATGGGTTATGAAGTAAGTTCTGAGGTACTTACCATGCAAGTAGAACATGTTCTTGCATCAGAAGTTGATCCATCAGAAGAAAGATGGGGAACACATGAGGATAAATCAGCTAAGGTGAGAGAGGAATAGACAAGAGGTCTAAGGAAAAGAAAAATTGAAAACCTTATGCATGAATGTGGTGTAAAAGTTGGGTTGACAGAAGAAGAACTGAAAGAAGTGAAAAAGAAGATGACAGATAGATCTCTTGGAATGGAAAGTGGAAGTACTATAGCCCCTACCACTCC
Organism: Thuja plicata; assembly: GCA_018584345.1. Classification (NCBI taxonomy): domain Eukaryota; kingdom Viridiplantae; phylum Streptophyta; class Pinopsida; order Cupressales; family Cupressaceae; genus Thuja; species Thuja plicata. Next base: position 3,993,050 of record MU227940.1, on the reverse strand, counting down.
TAAGGTAGAAATGGTAGACAGTCCACCTCCTCCATCACAGCAAACATGACAAGCATAGAGCATCACTCCTAGAGTAAACACTAGATCAAGCATGCAGACATCGCCTAAAGAGAAGAGCACAGTGAGAGAAGAGAAGAAAAATGAGAAGCACATATGGAAGCTTGGCATGAAAATGATAGAGAAGAGAGCAATAGAATAAGTTAAACTAGTCACAATTGACAGATACTATGACAGGTTTGGAGATTCAAACAAGCTCAAGATTGAAGACATTATGATTGATCATTTACTTACTTTCAAAAAGACTCTATTAGAAATTGAAGGAAGTATACCTAAGGACTTGTATGGGAGATTGGAAACAATAAAACACTTAGCACAGATTAAGGATGATGCAATTAGGAATTAGGAAATTGATAACATGTTTCCTATAATATCATTACAAGAAAGGGAAAGAATATTCAAGGAATTGAAACCTTTGCTAAGGACCAGGGTAAGATTGTTGAAAATCATGGTGAGGAAGTATGATGAAGTCACTGAGGAAACTCAGAAGGCACTAGAGAAGATATTGATGAATACTACTTCTGACAAGCCCCCACCTCTTAAGACCACTTTGCCTACACATTTAGGAATGAGAGAAAGTTCAAAATCAAATAAGACTAATGCTGAGACAAGTGAAGTAGATCCTCCACCAAGTTTCTATGTTTCTGGTGTGCTAGTGACTCTTGACACATCACAAGATGAAAAGGATCCATTTGCAGGCAATGTGAACACCTCTATAGAAGATGAAGCAAAATAGAAAGAGGAAGTAGAGAAGATAAAGGAAGAAGAACAGAAGAAAAATAAAAAGAGGATGAACAGAAAGAGGTAAACACATCATCTATCTCATTGTTGGCAAGCAGTGATGTAAATGTTGATAGCATGGATGAAGTTGAGCTGGTCAAATTGGTATTTACTGCATTAAACAAATCTAAGGAAAGATCAGAATAGAAAGGTGACAAAAAGGCTAAAGTAATTATAAGATCAATCAATACTGTGAACAAATTTCTTCCACTACCTATTGTTTTCCAACACAAAGATGACATTGAAAATCTGAGAATAACACTTGATGAATTTGACGGGCATTATTAGAATTTGATAAAGATTGCAGAGGAGAAGGCAGAAAATAAATATTCAGAGAAGAAGTTAACAGAATTTTGCAAGTCAATCACATGGGACTTAGGCATTGTGAAAACTTGTTTGAAAAATGCAAAGAGCTACATTGGACATGGGAGAAAATTGTTTAGTTATTGCATGAATCCTATCAGGCATGTTCAGAACATGGAAGACATTATTGTCAAGGAGAGGGAAACTCTGAATAGTATGATGGATGGTTGTGAAGCATCTTCACAATATATAATAGAGTTAGACAAAGAAGTCACAAGAATTTTGACAAAACTCAGTATTCTGGATAATGAGAAAGGGAGAGTATTGACAAAATTTAATTTTTTGAAGAGTTTAATCACTCCTAAGCTATCCATACTTGAGGTTCATCTATCAAAATTGGAGAAAGTGATAGATTCATTGACCAAATCTATGCCCATAGAATTGAAAGAAGTTGAGACCGCATCATTTGCATTGAATGGCATCATTCATATTAGTCAAATATTGTTCAAATCATGGAGCACAGAAGTGAAGATCTTGGAAGATTCCTTTCAAGACATTCTGAAACTAGTGAGCAAGCACTAAATCCTATTGTTTTGTATGCACCTTTGTCATTGTTGTCAAAGGGGGAGAAGAGAAAAGAAATAATATATATATATATATAAAAGAAGAGAAAATGGGAGAAGAGACAAGAAGAGGAAGGAGAGAACATAGAGGAGACAGTTTTTTGTTGGAACACTTACTCATTTTTTTCCTAAGTGTTGCCATCAATGCCAAAGGGAGAGATTGTTGGAAAGTGATCAATTTTGTGTAAATGTGATTCACTTTTTGGTTGTCATTTATGGAAACACATCTGGGTTTCAGATCAATTCCTATAAAGATAAGTTTTGTTGATTCAGAAATCGACTAAGTATAGAAGAAGAGATACATAAGTATTTTGGATATTGAAGATTGAGATAAATGAATTAGGGCAAGAAAGCTTAGAGGAAGACAGTATGGGGTATATATGACCTCCACCTAAGATCAATTTGGTTTTGGTAATTTCTACGGTGAGTTAGAAATAATTGAAGACAGACAGACTGCAGCAGAACAGCAATACAGAGCAGTTGGATAGTAGTGAAGATTGAGAGAGTATGACATGGACTCCAAGCAATCGAAGTTTGATTATGGTTGTTGATAACCTACACTTTGAGTATGTAAGAGTGCCAACTATACATTTACCATTTTCTTTACTAAATGTATTTATACTGAGCGTCAACTTTGTAATATTTGTAATATTCATATTAGGAGATGACTTTGTAAAGTTGTGAGATATATATGTAAGATCTTTTTTTATAAAGATACATGTTGGTTAGTTGGATGAGTATGTTGAGAGAATAGTAGAGCAGAGAATGATAGAGATAATTGAAGAACTATAAAGGAACTATCTAAGCACTAGTGTTTCTTATTTTGTTCATGACTGAGAACACTTTGTAAATAGAATTACTTTATAAGAGTTGTAAGCTCAATTGGCCCCTAACAGGGTGTTGTGAACCTTTAACAGGGTTGTAATTCCTTTAACAAGGAAATGTGCTATGTAATATTCAGCTCCTAACAGGGCTAGGTCTCCTAACAGGGACATTATACTTTAGTACATGCTTGTGGGTACCATCCCCACCAGGATTTTCCCTTGGCCAGGGTTTCCTCAAAAACAAAATATGGTGTTATGAGTACTGTTTTATTTTCTTATATTCTTTTCTTTACTGCAAATTTATGGTTAATGTTTAAATGGTTGAAGAATTTAATTAAGTGCTATAATATTGATTCACCCCCCCTCTCAGTATTATCTGATCCTAACACTAACTACATAAAATAATATCCTTATATTACAATTATGTTGTGGGACCTTTTATCTTGGATTTTGGGTAGTTAGATTGTTTTGATTTTTAGTATTTCACTTTTTTGGTCTTGGTTATCTTCCTAGATGTTCAATTTCACATTGTATTGGATTTGAGGGTGGTTGGAGCCATGTGATCACTAGTTTGTGATTATGTGTTATCATGTGGGAGATGATATGGAGGTTCCTTTATATCCTTCCTTTGTCAATTGTTGAGAACATGGGAAGAATTGGAGACTTGTTTTGAGAGTTCTACTTGCAAGTTATTGGTTTACATGTATAATATTGTGGATGTTCCTTGAGACTACAAGGTTATGACTACACTTTGTATGTGATTTTGTTAGTGGATCCATTTTATATTGGATATTACCTATGAAATGAGAGCTTATAGGTGTGTATGTGGTAGGTATTATGCTTAGAGCTTGTGATTACATGTTATAGGTTGTATATATTGATGATATGATATTCAATTGATATGTTTTGTATATCTTGGAGATATGGAAAGGTTTATGTTTTAGAACTTATTGTGGGTAATATTTTAGCTATGGATGTTGGTTCTTGATGCATATTGATACCTATGGATTGATTTTTTATGTTTGGGATATTAGTTGAGACATGGCTTGTGATTCATTGCAATGGATTGTGTGGGTTTCTCTTTGGATTGACTCCTTTGTGAAGTGGTAGTGGTATGATGGAGGGTGAGAGATATAATGCATGAGATGGTAGTGACTTTTTTTCTTGATGTAAGTATCTTGATGGAGCACATGGAGAACTTTGATTCATGATGGTATATGTGGCTAGAGGGATTATTCCCTTACTCATATTTGTGGTACTTATTGCCCCTTATGCAATGTATACAACAAGTTGGAGAATATTAGGAAAATGTGTGATGTACACATTGTATATTAAAGTTTATTATTGTAATATTTTATTTATTGTGTGTGTTTCACCTACGAGCACCTAGATGGATGTGAAACATGTAGATATTCATTTGTAATATTCTATTAGGGTTTAGGAAGATATGAGCAATAAAAAATATAAAGATAATGCATAAATAGAGAAGACATAAGAACAAATAACACAGTGATTTGACGTGGTTCACCCAATATGGGCTGCATTTGTTAGAGTAATCATATTTTATGCTTATTAATTAAATCACATTGGTTTAATTAATTAAGTTCTTTTATTACTCTTATTGCTTTAGCTGTCTCTTAGGTGCATTATAATTAATATTTATATTAATTATTAATGCGCAGCCTAGATTTTATTTACTTTAGGGTTTCACTCACCTTTTTAAGGTCAAACTTGTAATTATTGTTTCATAACTTGGGAATATAATTTTTCTCTCTCATTTTGGAGTACTTAGTTTTGTTTTTCCCTTCTTTCAGCTTCTCTCTTGTAACAGGTATTTGCATGCAGGTGTTCTTTGGGTTCTGTGGATTTGTATTTCTCAAATCCTACATGGTATCAGAGATGTATTGCTACTACCTATTCTAGTGTTTTATGAAGCAAAGATTCGAAGGCAAAAATCTTAGCTTTTTGGGGGGTTTTGTCTTCAATCTGAAGGTGAAGAATTTTTTGGTGCATTTTGGGTGCAAAAGGACCTCACCATCACGCTTAGAAGGCCTGAGAAACTATATTTTCATATAAATTTTTCCCTTTTGGCTACAGTGGCCTCTAGCGCATTTTTTTCTCTCTCCTAGGCCGTATGACACAATTTTCAAGAAAAAAAAATTTTAAAATGCCAAAAAATTGCTATTTTTTGGCGCAGGCAGCGTGCACCACCACTGCACTACCCCCGCAACTAGCATGCCACCACGACCCTCGTGCTGCTCGACACCCGCCAGATCAGCACCACCGTGCTACCGGAGCTCCACCTTCACCACCGAGCATCGCCCGACACCCACCTGTGTGCTGACGTCACCTTTTCAAAAGGTGAAGTCAACTTCCGGTGATTAGAAAAATTTTCAGGCACCAAATTTTTTTTCTGGGTGATGACATCGTGCTGGCGTCAGCGATGGGCTACTAACAGTTAGACTATCGTCAAATTTTTTCCAATGACAGGCAACGGCCATTTGGACGTCAAAATTTTTCCCATCATTGTGTTTTTCCAGTGAGATGCTCATTCTAACCTCTTATCAGTCTTTTGGCCATAACTTGAGCATATGATATCATTTTTCAGAAAATGAGATATCGTCGGAAAGCTCTTTTCAAGCCAAAGAACAACATGTGGGGTTTTTATGCACACTTGGGTGTTTAAGTACCTGATTTTAGCGTTAGAGTAGAGGCTTCAATTTCCTCCCTCTCTGTATTTGGCATCCAGGTTTTCTTCATGTTTTTTTGTGTTCTCTAAGTTATTTTTTGGTGTACGGGGAATAGTATACTACATTTTAGGGGGTGCATTTTACTTTCTATAATTTACTTCAAAAATACCCTTCTACTTTTATCTTCTTTCTCTCAATGTCAGACCCTTTAGTTTCCCGACTGACACCACATAACTACCACACTTGGAAAGCACACATGACCAAGCTGCTTATGTCACATGGCTTATGGTCTTGTTTGGATGATAACCAACCTATTATGCAGTGTCCTTTTGAGATTTTTCAACACAATAACAAAATGGATGAAGCCATGGTCTTAATTTCACTGAACATCTCTAACAGTCTCTTGTTTCACTTGGAGGATTTGAACACTCCTCAAGCCATTTGGGGCAAGTTTGCAGATTTGTTTGGCATAGTGAATGAGTTCTGGGCACTACGGCTTGATGTAGAGTTGACCTCTTTGACTCCTATTGGTTTTCCCACTATTGAGGACTTCTTAATGAAGTTCAAATCTCTACATTCAGTTTTACAGGGATGTGGGAAAAACAAGATAGATGATGAATGTATCTTTCTTTTAATCTCAAAATTGTGAGGATAGTATCAAATCTTTTCTTCTACTTTCTACTCCACTATGGATGCTTTGGGTGTTAGGTACACCATGCCTTCCTTTGAGACCTTCTGTGATCAATTGACATAGGAATAGGAAAAGATCCAATAGATGGATACTTTTGGCTCCATGAGCCAAGCATTGGTAGCTCAGTCTTCATAGGGGAAACCAAAACCGAAAGCCAAACCGAAGAAAGATTCAGCAAGCAGTGAGTCTTCCTCTAAACCTACACATGAAATTGATTCAAGACCTCCATCTCACCCTTCAAAGGGTAAATTCACTACACATTAGGGGCTCCTCACATTGTTGGCTTCACTGACTCAGATTGGGCTGGTGATGTTGATGATCAAAAGTCTACTTTTGGCTTTGTTTTTTGTCTTGGCTCTGGCCCTATCACATGGTCGTGCAAGAAGTAGAATGCTTGTGCACTTTCATCTATAGAGGTTGAGTATAGAGATGCAATGCATGCAATTCATGAGATTTTATGGCTTTGGAAGTTGATGACTAAGTTTGGTTTTCCTCTAATCGTTCCACTATTTTGTGGTGCAATAATCAGAGTGGTATTCACATTTCCCACAACTCAGTGGAGCATCAGTGCACTATACACATTGAGCTTCATATGCAATTCATCTGCCAGCTAATTCAGGATGGTTCTCTCATTCTAGAGTATATTCCCACTGATGCATAGGTTATTGACATCGTCACTAAACCTTTTACATATATGCGCTATCTTTATTTTCGTTCTATGCTTGGGGTGACGGAAGTTGTCCTTGGGGGGTCTTCTTGAGGCCTTCCTTCCTTCATGTTTTTTTTCAGCATGTTTATTCTATCTATTTTTTGAGAGGGGTTTTCCCCACTGGTTTTTCTCCTTTGTCTCTAGTTTACAGATATTTCCTTGTATTGGGTACCTGATCAAGCCTTGTTGCCATGACCCATTTTTTGCTTTCATAGCTATGCTAGATTAGCTTACCCCCTAAGCTTATCTTAAGGGGGTGTTAGAGTAATAATATTTTATGGTTATTAATTAAATCACATTGGTTTAATTAATTAAGTTGTTTTATTACTCTTATTGCTTAAGCTATCTCTTAGGTGCATTATAACTAATATTTATATTAATTATTAATGTGCAACCTAGCTTCTATTTCCTTTAGGGTTTCATTCACATTTTTAAGGTCGAACTTGTAATTATTGTTTTATAACTTGGGAATATAATTTTTCTCTCATTTTGGAGTACTTCTGAATTCTTCTTTTTCCTTCTTTCAGCTTCTCTCTTGTAAAAGGTATTTGCATGTAGGTGTTCTTTAGGTTCTGTGGATTTGTATTTCTCAAATCCTACAACATACACCAGAGAAATAGTCGTCCACTTATTTTTATTAGCTAGCAAAGATAAAATTACACTATGGTCATTTCACATTAGTCACTTATTTATAGGCCCTTTAGGTTTTTTACCAATGTCGGTTAACAAGTTAACCCTAAAAATTCTTGACGAGTTAACCTAGGGAAATGTTTGATGAGTAAACCTAGGGAAATGCTTGATGATTTAACCAAAAATATTTTACGAGTTAGCCAAATAAAATTGGGGCATTGTTAACCCTAAAAATTCTTGACGAGTTAACTTAGGTAAATTCTTAATGAGTTAACTAAAAATTCTTGACAATTTAACCCAAAAAAAATTCCCCCATGATACATGGTGAGTGTAAAGTACTTGCTTGATCAGTCACCACAAACCAACATATTCTTGGGGCCAATTAATGTTGTGTTATAATAGTGAAAAATTATACTATAATTATTTAAGATTAGATAAATTAAATAAATTACCCTATATTAAACATGGGGTCTAGGGGTTAGGTAACACATGGTTTATGTAATACCACTTGGTGGTTTTGTGGGAGCTTATTTCTATAAAAGCAATCGCAAGGGTAGCTGTTGAGGTAAGCTAGGTTAGCATTTGTGAATTTTGGAAGTATGACATGGAATGTGTAGTTACATTCTTGTTAACGTAGAGTTCTTGTTAATGTTTGGGGTTTCAAAGACTTTCATGGATGTATTATAATGTTGTATTTTTTAATAATTCACAAATGATGGATATTTTTGGAGGTTGGATTTTTCCCTCATGAGATTTTTCCCAAGTTATATCTTGTGTCACATTTCAAGGGCATTTTTTCTATTCTCTTGCATGTATAAGTACATATTTGATTGAGTTATCATGTCTGTTATGTAGAAATTAGCAGTGTATGGCTGCAATTTTTCTTACAAATTACATTAACCCATCCTAGATTCATCATTCACTTTAGATTCCATTAAGTAATACATTTACATCTCATCCAATTAGATACATGCATCCATAATTATATAGATCTATACAACATATACATTTGTAATCTATATATATTATTCCACATAAACCCATATGCATTCATGAATCTGCATACATACACATGCACCCATAACAATCGCATACATCAAAAAATAGTAGGAATACACACACCAATCGCATATACATAAATAATACATATCCATACATTCATATATGTGTGTGTGTGTGTGTGTGTGTGTGTGTGTGTGTGTGTGTGTGTGTGTGTGTGTGTGTGTGTGTGTGTGTGTGTGTGTGTGTGTGTGTGTGTGTGTGTGTGTGTGTGTGTGTATCACATAAGTCATCTTGTACCACACATTGTTAGTTTGATAAAATATATGCATAATCATATTCATGCATGATATGCACCATCACATGCAATATTGTAATGGAAAAAAAATAGGAATGGTGCAATGATTTTATAGGAATTAATGTTCACTAGGATGGTCAATCAAACTAGGAAGCATCATAAAATTCCATCTTTCTGTAACACCCCAAAATTAGCACCTTACAATTCTAATCAATTTTGGTGCATTTCTTCAAATTCTCATCATCGAAGTCCTATTGTACTAGGCAAATTCTCCTTCCTAATTGTCTTTAATTGACTTAGTCTCAAATACAGAAAACCTAA
>MU227940.1:3966651-3984030 GCA_018584345.1 Thuja plicata | reverse complement strand
TATTATTTGGTTATTTGAATGGATTGTCCTCACTTGAATTTAATAATTCAAACAAAGTAAAAAGCCACCCATGTGGCAATAATTCATTTATTTAATTAAATAATTCCTTCATATTTGTCTCACCTTCCTCCATGAAGATGAAGAGTTAGCAGTTTCTTCCCAAGAAACTCTTCATCCTCTCTTCAGGCTTTTCTATATCATGGACCTTCTTTCCTTCATTTGAAGGGCAATTTTAGAGTACCAAAACTATAGTGAATTATTGTCTCAATTCTCTCATATTTCCAAGCTTTTATTGCATATTTAGTGTAATCTCATCTAGCTTAGTGGCATTTTTCATCTTAATTTAGTTTGTTTACTTATCAAGTAGCTTAATTATGTTATCTTTTTCAAATTTCTTAGCTTAAAATCTGCATCTTCATTCCTAGATTACAATTACATCTCTCATATAGAATAAATTTCATTTCAGTTTTCAAAGCTTTCAAATCCTCCATTTTAGCAATGGTCTATGGTTGTTGTCTCTTGTTCTGAGAGTAATTAAACACCCTAACTAAATAGGAGGCAACAAGTTGATTCAATCAATATTGTGGAATGAGCAATTCATGTTCATCTTCGTGATTCAATGATTGAGCAATGACTATGTTGTGTTGTGGCTGATTTAGAGGTCAACATTTTAAAAAAACATACATTTTGGCACCCACCGTGGGGCAGAAAATTGATTTTTGACCTCACTCTCAAAAACATTTCTGACAAAATTTTATACTCTGACGTACGTCCGTACTTCTCTGTGTACGGATTCTCGCACAAGAATTTTGAGCGTACCAAGCAAAGTTGTGCTTTAATTAGCAATATCTCACATGAAAAAGCACTTTCTAGTGCTAGTTGTTGCATTTCCTCGTGCGAAGCCTTGTATTTCCTCGTGCGAGACTTGGTGACAATCTCTGAAATTTCACAATTTCTGTAATTACTGTTACTATTTTCCTGATTATTTTCACATGCTGCTATTTGTATCTCTCTGATTTCTCTGACAGTGTAATAGTGGGCTACAGGTCACTTGATGAAGACATAAACTTGCTAACGGTTTGCTTGCAGGATGATTGTCAAAGATAATTTTAAAATGTTGTGCTTGTTTATTGCTTTAATCACATAGTATAACTAGGGCCTTGTTAAAATTTCTTGGGAATCTTGATAGCAAAATAGGGGAATATGCTCTTCATTACATGGAAGTGATGCACATGGATGAATCTAAGACCTAGACATTGCTAACATGATGGAGACCTAGGGAAGCAAGGAAAGGTAACAAAACTTTAGCATGTTCACTTGTTAGGGGATTATGCTCTTTTCTCGTTGAGAGAATCAGAAACACAAAAGCTTGTGAATTGGTTGGAGGAGAGTTAGCTCGGTGATGAATATGTCTTGCATGTTTGGGTAAGGTGAAGAGGTAGAAAAGTATGCTCTTCTCTCTTTGAGAGAATCAGAAAACCCGACCCTCAAATCTAAGCCAAATTTTGTGTCACCTTTAGAGGGCTTGTCAAAAGTTGAACCTCTGGAAATGACCCAAGTGAGTACACACCTATCACTGGTGATTCCACCTCACTATAATAAAGTATGCTTTTTTGAGTCCAAAGACTCCAAATCCATGGTAACTTCTTTCTCATGATTCTGACTATCATCTTGAGAAAGCCTTGTCTGTTGTACTGAGCAGCGCCAATCCCAGCCCTGCTTGCGGGGGTGTATGACTTTCAAGTGTTGGTGTGGCTATGAGGCCCTAGCCCTATATTGGAGAAACTGAAGGTTATTGTGAATGGAAGCCCACTAAAAACTTTCTTAGTTAGTTTCCTACCCAGATTACCTCTGAAAGAAGACATAATCTTTGCATAGGGAGGGGGAAGAATCTCTCCCCTAGATTCTCATCATAGGTATGCACCTGGATGCTTGAAGTGGTATATGACGTTTGCCCCTACTTTAAGGTTAACCTTTGAACATATATTATTTAGACCTTGGAAACACCAAAAACACGGGCACCCTCTAGGGGGTGACACAGCTGTGTGAGGTGTACGCATACACATAAGCCAATGAGGCATGGATTTTGTCTTCTCTACCATTTTTTTTGTAGGGATAACTAAGTGCTTGTTTTGAGTCTTAAACTATCCAATCATTATTAAACAAAGACTCCCATGATTCTACCAATTTGCCTTGTCCTTGGTAGAACTGTTTGCGACTACTTCTTGCGTCACTATTCCTTGATCAAAACTTTGTGCTTGTTAACAATTTCTTGTCACATTCAAACTGAGATTGCTGATCTGAAATGTCATAAAACTGTCCTAAATCTAGAAATTTTGTCAGAGAACAGTCCTGACTGTGTCTCAAAATCTAACTTTTGTCTTGAAAACTGAGTTGATCTGTCAAAACCTAGAGTTTTCTCGCGTGAGATTCCAAAAACTAAGCATTTCCTCATGTGAGCTTTCATTTTATCGTGCGCAGTTAAGCATTTCCTCACATGAACCAGCACTTTCTCATGCAAACCTATACTCTGGTGTCCTAAAATAGTTAGCTATTTCCTGTTGACTGATGATTTTTTCACCTAATCTGATTTTTTCCTGAGATCTGATTGCTTGTTTCCCTATTGTCTGTAGTCTGAAACTAATTGTCTCAAGTTGTGAACCAACTGATTCTTACTAAAACTTGTTTGTCTCTTTTTTCTCTATCCTACCTTTCTATGCTTTTGTACCTTGTGACGTGATAGTCACATCTTGGCTATTCTATCCATACTCTTGATGATTCATGCCGGGTGCATTTCACATCTTGGATATTCTAGCCTTTATCTCCTTTTTGTTATTTCTAGAGACAGAGTTCTGAGTTAGATCCTAAGTCTTCTCTCATTTCATCTTCATCTATGCCTATTACGACTAGAAGTGGCAACATATTTCCCATTCATGGTTCCAGAATAGGTAGAGGTAGATCTCGTAATCAAGGAAGAGGTCATTCCAAACCTATTGTTCAATATAATAGTCAAGAGGGATCCTCACATTCCTCCTTGTCATTTAGTATAGATCCCAGTCTGAATCAAAGACCGGTGTTCCAACAGTGTGATAACCCCTTGTTTCAAAGACAACCTGAACCATTGTTTCAAGATCAATAGAACTTTGGAAGGTCACCTACTTGGGTTGACCCTATTGACGATCCTCGCTACCTTATTGATCCTTTTGATCATACCAATCCTTTTGGTCCTATCAATCCTTATGAACCTATTGATCCTTCTGAACCCATCGACCCCTTTGACTCGCCAAAAGTTACGTTGGCCAAGAACTCTTGGCTTGACACACACACTCACACTGAACCTGTGCACACAGTACAATCCCACATCAACAACATGGGAAGCCCTTTTGATTTCCTACAAGGTCAATATAGCAAGGCCCATGACCAAACTCAAAATGATCAGGGTCAACAAGGTGATCAGCATCACCATCGCCCTCCTCCACATGACCAGAGTCAAGATCAAAACCCAAGCATTTATGAGATCCTTGGTAATGATGATGATCCTATAACTCAAAATGACATAGATGCTACAAAATCTAATAAGGCTCTCATCAAGATGATGGAAATTATCCTTGCAGAAGATGAAGAGAAATATTTTCTAGAATTGGCAAACCAAGGAGTTAAGCTACCCCCAGATTTCAAAGTGGAAACACTTGTGACTAAAGATGAAGAGACTGAGACTACCAAATTGCAAAAGATGATTCAAGATATGCAAAACCAAATTAGCCAACTTGTAAAGGATAAGGACAAACCCACACAATAATTCACGATGGAGAGCATCTGTCCTTTTCCTTTTGATAGGAGTCTTCATATGCCATATTTTCCCAAGGGTGTGGAACTCCCTAAGTATGATAAATATCTGGGTACCACCAATCCTTAGGATCATCTGAGAGAATTTGGGGCCCTATCTATGGAGTTCATTCATGATCAAACTTATTTAATGTGTCTCTTTCCCCGAAGTCTGGGTGGACCTGCCATGGAGTGGTTTTCTTGACTACCCACTGGCATTAAGACTTTTGATGAGATCACAAATCTCTTTATCTAGCATTATTCTCACAACATATAGCATCCGGTCAACATCAAGGACCTTTGCAATCTCAAGCAGAGACAAGGGGATCCATTCCTGACATTTCTCCAGAGATGGAGACAGCTTTGCACCAAGTATCCTCATAAAATACTTGAATTTTGGAAACTCGACATCTTCTTGGACAATCTCACTCTTGATTTTGGGTATCAGGTACAGCTTCAAGGTCCCCTCAATTTTGATAGCATGATTAAGCAAGTTGTGAGGATAGAGGCATTTATGGTTAAGAAAGGGGAATTGACTTTGTACAAAGACAACAAACAAGGTTCCTCCTCTTCCAACAAAGATAAAGGGAAGTTTGTCAACAAGAATAGGGATGTTGTGAATGATGGAGTGGTTGATAATGTGAACCCGGATCCTTCAAAACTAGTTTTCAATCTTACTTCTAGTATACAAGTGATCAAAACTGCTGAAAAGGCTGCAACAAACACTCAGCCGCCTTCTAGATTCTCTAGCAACAAACCCTGAGCCCCTTGACACAAGCATGAATTTACTTCCTTGGGAGAATAGCTTGATGTAGTTTACAAGACTTTGGTGAAAAACCAGGTTCTCTCTCCTTTGGACAAGCGTCCATATGATCCACAACCGCGACCCCATTGGTGGAACGACAACGCATACTATGACTATCACCAGAACAAGGGTCATAAGACTTCTACTTGTCTTCAGTTGTGCCATAAGGTCCAAGATCTTATTGATAATGGTGATATTGTTGTGGATAATCATAATAATAATTTAGATCACCAGGCATTTAAAGATCACTTTCCTCCTCACGAGAAAGGTGAGTCTTCCAATGCTAAGAATATCAATGCCAAGGTTAACTACATGCATACCACTAATGACAATGTCATCAACATGATCAAACTTGTTGAAGTTGAGTACTATGATGTAATTACTATCAAGGGGAGCGGGGATGCTCCTAAGCCTAAGACCCCATTTTTCTTGAGAGGCCCTGGGTCTCGCTCGTCTAAATCTGAATCATCTTGGGATTGCGCAAATTTCGTTACCAAATCCCGCGCTAAGATCACTCTCAAGGGTCCTGACCCTCCTGCTACTACATCCGCACCGAAGTGACGCATGGATAAATCTATTATTAACCCTGCCAATAAGACCATGAAAATGGTCCCCATACCTCCTAATGCTAATTATAGCATTCTCAACCAGCTATAGATAACCAACACTCAAATAACCATCTTTGAGCTATTGAATATCTCTCCTACTCACAGGAAGATTATGGATAAAGCCCTCACAGAGGCTAATGTCCCCAAAGACATTAATCTTGATCAGTTTCAATCTATAGTGGATCACTTGACTTCACCGCACTATCTATCTTTTTCAGAAGAAGATGACCATTCAGTCAGCCACTCGCATAACGCCCCTTTGCATATAGAGGTCATGATTGGCCAAAAGCTTGTCCGCCGCATCCTTATTGATAATGGTGCTGGCATCAACATCTCCTCTGCTCACTTGCTCACTCAGCTAGGCTACGATGAAGATCGCATAGATTCCTACAAGAAAATTACTATCAAAGCCTATGATGATGAAGAAAGAAAATCTAAAGGTTTAGTTGTGCTACCCATTTGGGTTGGACCTGTTGAAATAGATGTCACTTTTCAAGTGCTAGACATTTCTCTTGCTTATAACATCTTGTTGGGAAGACTGTGGATCCATGAAATGCAATCGGTTCCCTCTACATATCATCCGTGCATCAAGTTTCCTTTGCACGGTGTAGAAGTGACAGTTCCTGCTAATATGGGCTCTTCTAGTAATACGCTCACACAGTCAGCTAATAGTTTTGTTACTACTAACAGAGAATCCACATAATTCTATGATTCCAAGCTTAGAGACATGGAACAGACTTTGAAAATCAAATACATAGGCATGGGAGGGTATCAAAATAGAACTTTTTCTATCATTAGCAGCTCTACCTTTGTCTCCTCGATCTTACGAGAGACCTTTTGAGAATAATAAATCTTCTACTACTCCTCCTGAAATAGTTTATGATGGTACCTTTGTACGGGCTTCAACACCATTAGAAGATGAAGATGATGAAAGAGTTGTTAGAGCTTGGCTTTACAAAGGAAAGGACGTATCTGAGCAGACCACCATAGCTCATGAACTAGATCCCAATAGTGAAGGTCTTAAAATCATGAAATGATTCAAATACAAAGGGAGTGGTCCAATAGGGATAAATGGTAATGGGCTACTTGAACCTATTAAAGCTATGGGTCAAAGGACAAAAGATACAACTAGTTTAGGTTTCAAGAAGATCTCATTCCATCTAGGGATTAATAAATTTGTATCTGAATTTGAATCTGGACCAGAACTAGAACCTAAGGGCACAGCTACAATTGACACCGCAGAGGATAGCTCTGGTGAGGATTACTTTCCTTATCCTATTCCTCTAGATCTGGAAAAATTCTTGCTGAGCCAGATGACATCATAATGCATTTCAGTACAGCCAAGGTTGGTAGTGACTCCAATGGTACTATTCCATTCACTCCTCTGACATACAAACAATGGAAAGTGTCAAAAGACCCTGGTTTCCAGGGTGAATGATACATACCATCACAGTTTCAAGAGCAGTTTGTGCAAGAATAGGCTGGTGTCACAAGAACTCTCAAACCTTCATGATGCAAACATCCCAGTCAGAGTTTAGACACAGATTCCCATGAATATGAGTTCGACAGTCTTTTAGATGGATCCTTTGATAGGAATGTTGATACTACACATACATCTGAAAACCTTCTCAACATAGGTGAAGGGTCTAGTGTAAGGTCTAATGAGTCTGATTCCATAAATGTTAACGTGTCTTCTACTATGGTCGCTAGGAGTCAAAGGGATTTGAATACACCTTTGGATGAGATTTCTCTAGGTCTCAGCCTACTAGTCCATGTTTTTTATGATTATACCATGAATGCACTTGAACCCGTCACTTCTCTCTCACTCCAACATCCCAATATAATAGACTGGAATTCCCCTTCCTCATCCAATGAAGTCCTCATATTCCAGAATTACTATGCTCTAGCCTATTATCTCCACATTGTTGAACATGTAACTTCCTCCACTAGCAAAGACAGTGTCAGCATGACTGAAAGTGATAT
Organism: Thuja plicata; assembly: GCA_018584345.1. Classification (NCBI taxonomy): domain Eukaryota; kingdom Viridiplantae; phylum Streptophyta; class Pinopsida; order Cupressales; family Cupressaceae; genus Thuja; species Thuja plicata. The sequence goes on along the minus strand of MU227940.1, from coordinate 3,976,809 downwards.
CAAGTATCTTAGTCATAAAATCAAAAGAAAAAAAAATAGGCGCTCTGATGGTGAAAACCACATTATGGCAGTGTCAGAGCCAAAAAAAAGTAAAAAGAATAGACATATCTGAAGGTGAAAACCTCTCTGAGGCGCCTGAGGATGAGATACTTGATGCACATTTGAGTCATTTCTAGGAACGATCATCAGTGCTAATTGAGCCAACTCAGTCAGTAAATTTGGGTACAGATGAACATCTGCACATTATTCATGTGGCTAAATCATTGTCTACAGAATAACTCAAAGAATTCACAGATTTATTTAAAGAGAAAAAGATAAAATTTGCATGAACATACTCTGACATGCCTGGTGTAGACCCTAATCTTATCATGCATCACCTATCAATAGCTGCTGGAGTAAAACCAGTCAAGCAAAAACTCAAAAAAATGCATCCACATGTGGCTCTAGTTGTCAAGGCGAAATTAGAGAAACTCCTAAAAGCTAGGTTCATCAGAGCAATCGACTATGTAGAATGGATCTCCAACATAGTTCCAGTGTCAAAGAATGAAAAATCTATCAAATTCTGCATAGACTTCAGGGACTTAAACAAGGCATGTCCAAAAGATGATTTCCCACTACCCAACATTGATATGATTGTGGATATGATAGTAGGGTATGAAATGTACTCCCTAATGGACGGTTTCTTTGGATACAACCAAATCAAAATTGTGCCAAAGGACCAAGAAAAGACTGCTTTCACTTGTGCATGGGGCACTTTCTGCTGAAATTTTATGCCTTTTGGTCTAAAGAATGTTGGAGCCACGTATCAAAGAGCAATCACTACTATTTTTCATGATATGATGCACAAAACAATGGAGGATTATGTTGATGACACCCTTGCTAAAAGAATGGATAGGAAAGCACATATTACTAATCTAGGCCCTATACTAGATTGTATGGAAAATTTCATACTACGTCTCAATCTTAAGAAATGTACATTTGGAGTAACTTCCAGAAAATTGCTTGGTTATATCATCTCTGCAAAAGGTATCGAGGTGGATCCTGAAAAGGTGAAAGCTATCATAGAAATGCCTCCACCTCACAATATCAGTCAAATGAGAGGTCTTCAAGGTCAGCTTCAGTCTATTCGGTGCTTCATCTCATAGCTAGCTAACAAGTCACGGCCATTTACTAAAACTCTACATAAGGGTGTGACCTATGAATGGAATAAAGAATGTGAACAAGATCTTCAACAAATCAAATAATATCTAGCTAATATGCCTATATTAATGCCTCCAATTCATGGGCAGCCATTAATCTTATACATCTCAGCTACAAAAACATCTCTGGGTGCTCTATTGGCCCAAGAAGATCAAAACAATAAAGAAAGAGCAATCTATTACATTAGCAGAACGTTGGTCTCCTATGAAATGAATTATTCTATTATTGAGAAATCTTTCTTAGCGGTGGTGTTCACTTCCCAGAAGTTACGACATTACATGCTCACTCACACTATAAGGCTCATTGCAAAAATTGATCCATTAAAGTACTTACTGAACAAAGATACCCTCACGGGTAGATTAGCTAAGTGGGTCATGATACTCAGTGAATTTGACATTGAGTATGTGGAAAGAAAAGCTATCAAAGGGAAGGCAATTGCAGATCAGTTGGCTAAGGCACCTATTTCAGACTATCAACCATTAAGGATCAAGTTCCCAGATGAGTCCATCATGCTTCTCACACATCAGGCATGGACCATGTTCTTTGATGGATCATTCACCCAGCAAGGGTCAGGTGTTGGAATCTTGTTTATTATACCTCAGTGGTATTCATTACCAAAGGCTTACAAAATGTTGTTTCCTTGTATAAATAACACTATTGAGTATGAAGCCTTGATTAATGGATTAAAAATTGCTATTGAATGACATGTTGATGATCTAAAGGTCTTTGGAGATTCACAGTTGGTTATCAATCAGGTGAATGATATCTACTAAATAAAAGATGAAAAGGTGGTGCCTTATAAAAAGATGGTTGATGATCTCAAGAAATACTTTGCACACATTACTTTCCAACAAATTCCAAGGGAGGATAATAAAGCAGCCGATGCCATGGCTACTCTAGCTTCCATGTTACAAATGCCAGAAAATGACTTCCGACATGAATTCCTAGTGGAGACGTTATGCTACCCTGCTTATAATTCCCCTGAATCCTGGATGATCTGTTCAATCATTGGACATGACTCATCCCGCTAACACCATATTTACTCCTACCTTCATGACTAGATCATTCCAGTTACTTACACCTAAAATGAGAAAGGTCACTTAATCTGTAGTGCTTCACAGTTTGTCATCATAGCTAACGACTTATATAGGCGAGGTCTAGACGGTACCCTCGTTAGGTGTTTAGAACCTGATGAGTCCAAGTGTGTGTTAGTAGAGGTGCATGAAGGTGTCTGTGGGTCTCACTCAAATGTCCTGACACTGGCTCGCAAACTTATTAGAGCTAGTTACTATTGGCTGGATATGGAGAAAGAAGCTACACAATTTGCTAAATCTTGCAAACAGTGCCAGCTTCATGGAAATCTGGTCCATGCTCCTCCCAAGGAGCTCATTCCTTTCGTCAGATTTTGGCCATTTTAGCAATGGGCCTTTGACTTGGTGGGTCAGATACATCCATCTTCTTTGAGGGGACATAAATACATCATTACTACTATAGACTATTTTACCAAGTGGGTTGAGGCAGTACCCCTCATCATAGCTGATGGCAAGTTTGTGGCTATGTTTATACTGAACTACATCATTTGCAGATATGGTGTACCCTCATCAATAATCACTAACAATGGGGGGAAATTCAAGAACAATGATCTAAAATAATTATGTGCTAAGTTCATAATTATTCAGCACTGGTCTTCTATCTATTATCCCCAAGGTAATGGACAGGTGGAAGCTTCAAATAAGACTATTCTCAAGATCTTACACCGCACAATACACAAATCTTGATGAGACTAGCATCTCTAGATTAATCTGGCTTTATGGGCTTATCGCACTAGTATATGGACACCAACAGGGGCCACACCCTTTTCTCTAGTTTATGGTGCAAATGTAGTGCTTCTTATTGAGGTTGAGATTCCTACCTTGTGAGTCTCTCTAAAGGGCCTCATTACTGGTGATGATATCAGAATATCTCAGCTTCAAGAGCTAGAGCTACTGGATGAACGTCAAAAAGTGGCATTCAATCATCTCCAAGCATATCAGAAGAGAATATCTAAAAGCTACAACAAGAAGGTCAGACCAAGGGAATTCCAAATGGGTGATCTCGTCCTGAGAGAGAACCCCAAGAATCAATAGCAGCGGGTCCAGAAAGGAAAATTTGAACCAAACTAGCTTGGTCCATATGTTATCACTGTAGTATTTGGGTCTGGCACTTACCAGCTCTCTACCACAGAGGGGGAACAACTCAAAGAGCCTATCAATGCTCTTCATCTGAAGAAGTTCTATAGTTGAGATGTCTTCTGAATGCTCATGTACATACTCTATTCTGAAAAAATCCTAAAAATTGCAAAATGTCCTGAAAAATGATCAAAAAAAATTTAAAAATACAAAAATACAAAAATAAATCAAAAAATGAAAAATACAAAAAAAAAAGAGAAAAATATGTCATTGATGAAAACCTGGTAAACAGGCGTCATGGTAGCAAAAATATAATTTCTGCCAAAATGGTGAAAACCTGGTAAACAATTCCGCAATGCTCTATCTATCACAGCATCCCTTGGCTTTCTTGCAATTCGCTCTCCTGCTTTCCTAATTTATTTTTCTCACTCATGCATTCGCTCTCAGTTACTTTAGAGATTTTGCTTGACTTCACATGGATTGAAACTGGTCACACTCGAGGGCATCTTCCTAGTCTAGGGGGCATTGTCCTATCTTTTGGAGTCTCTCTCCTCTTCAAATCATTCACCAGTGGTTCTCACTTAGTCTTCCTGTTGATGCCTAGATCTCATGCCGATATTTATACTTGAGAATCTCCCTAACATCAGTCACTAATGGTTCTCACTATGTCTGCCTACTAATGTCTATCTAGTCCTATGATCTTTTCATTTGAGAATCTCTCTCACATCAGTCACCTATGATTATCACTACGTATGTCTATTGTCACTATACTACTGAGATCTCTCACATCAACTCACTATCTGCATATTTGACATCAATCCACTTTGGGTCTTTTCAAGATCCCACCTGACTTGACACGACCCTAGCGTCATAACTTAGGGGCAATCCACTCAGATTCATCTTCTCTATATGATTCAAGTCAATCATCAACATTCATTACTTGGGGGCATGGCTCCCCACTTTGATCACATCTCCGGTTCACACTCGAGTCAGTAATCTTCTCAGTTCTAAAGGAAAACTATCTACTAGCACAAACTAGTGTTTTTCAACACCCCATAAATAGTGTTTTTCAACACTATCTTTGGACACATCTATATTTTTCAACACACATTGGACATCACGATGTAAACATCTCTCAATAGCAATCAAACACAATGCACTCACAAGCACAACGGTGTTTTTCAACACCCTATACACATACACATTCATAAAATTTGAAACATGTTGAGCTATGATTGAATCTTTCTTTGTATGTTGTCTATTCTCATGGTTTTCATTGATATTTTCTTTGTCTACTACTTGTGGGTGTGGTTTCGATGATCCGAAAGCATCAAATAAATAGGGTGTATGTGATAAGAGCTTCTTCATTAAGGTGGGAAAGCCTCACATCCCTCAATCTTGTTTGTTTGTATGCCAAGGGGAGTTCGAACTATCTCTTTGACTATTATTGCTCTGTTCACTTACTTGTGTACTCTTACTATATCAAACTAGAAACAATGTTTAGGTCACCTTGGCTTTTGTGCCTTGGTGCTTATGATCATTTCCTACATTTTATCTGATGAAATTCATATTCATATTCTTATGGTCGCAGTGGCACCATTAAGGATTGTATTGACTCTGATGTTCCAAAAATACTCGATGATGATAATTATGTGATGAGTCCAACAACCAAGTCCTAGGGTTGCATTTAGCTTAGGCTTGCATTCGCATTTTAAGCTTGCATAGTGACAATTTTGGTGCTCTCTTCATTTTCTTCTCATTCTTTGAAGGTTCTCATCTTTTGTCCTGGATCCCTCTTGACTGTACAAGCGTCTGGTCCTTGCTCTCGATCTTTATTCATATTCTTTTGGTTAGTACCTGTCGTATATTGCAATATCCTACATGAGATGATTAGTACCATTACATTCATTACATTATATTGAATTTCCATACATTCATATCCATAAACATGTGCATCCATTATAAGCATAAATCAAATCATACATAGCATTTATCCATCTAACATCTATCATTGCATTACATTCATTTCATATATCAATAAAACATGTGCATAAAAATTTGCATATTCATCCATGGCATACATTTCTAATCCATACATCTAATCATATAAGAAACATCTCACAAGACATACAAGTTTAAAGCAATATATAAACAAGCACAATGATGCCAAAAACAAGCTCATATATATCAATCGAACAAGTGTATAATGGTGCTACTCGAGCACAGTATATCAAAATGGTGGGACAATATGTATCAAATGTCTCATCTAACCACTCCCACCTGAAGGACATGGAGGAGGTGGCATGGCCTATTGCTGAGGAGATTCCTGTGGTGGTGCCTACGGAGTGGCCCGTGCCCCAGCATACTCTAAAAATGGCGAAACCTGGTCCACTACCTCGGGAATGGTGATCATGTATGCAGCATAATAATAGGCTGACTGAGCAGCCTCATATCTCACCTTTGCCTGTGCTCTGGCTAGTGCCTCCTGTAGTCCCCGGATCTCTCAATCCCGCTCAGCCACTCGGGTCTCCTGGATGACCACCTATGTACAGTAGTCATCCCGCTCCCTCTGTACCTACCTCACTCTCTCCCGGCTCTTCCTGAGAGCCTCCTGTAACTGTGCCATCTATCCTCCTGCATGTGGATTGGCCATATCAGTATCCTCCCCCTTCTTAGAGCTATCACCTGTCCTCTACCCAGTGGACCAATCCTGAGTTCCACTACTCCCTACACCTACGTCTGCTCCCATATGTCTAGGAGGAAGGGAACTCTGCCAAGTCCTTGACCATAGTACTCTCTGCTATGGTGGTACCTGCTATGGTGGTGGTTGTGCTAGCTGTTTTGGCTGTTGTGGCTACTATAGTGGCAGCTACAGTACCTGCTACTGTGGTGGTGGTTGTACTACCTATTGTACCTATTGGCCCATGCCAATAGGATCTGTGAATCTCAAGAATGGGTGAGCCAAGATGTGATCTCTGTATGCAGGTGTCATCCCTGCATTTGTCACCCCTGCTAAATAGTCCCACCTAGCTGGTGGTACCCGTGCATCTATCATACTCCTGCCTCGGTCTAGCTACCGCTACCAACCCTTCTTTGTCTCATTGACAAATCGGGCATATGTGCAGTACTCCACAGAGATGTCTTGTGGTCTCCCAAACTATCATAGGACCCGTGTCAGTAGGAAGTTCTCAATGACACTGATGGTGCACTGATCAAAGGACATGAGAAGAACATATGCAGAAGCTTGTGTCATGCGTCATCCCAAACCTCTATAGCTATCAATGGCCTCCATATAACCACTGCCATATCATCCAGTTGTGCCCACCACTGATCTATCTTACCTAATACTGGCTGAGTCATCGGACCTGCATACCTATAAATGTATGGCTCTAGAGGCTATCTATTATTATGAAAAATTGGTCGGCATACGGGAAGGTGCTCCAAGGCCCAGATCTGTAGAACCATGACTCCTGTCGCCATGGTCCATGCACTCTGATACACAATATTGTGCATCTCATGGTACATCTATGCGAGCATGCACTTGCCTCATCTAAACCTCACTGTTGGCATGGCTAACATCCGCTACAGCATGAGTCCCCAGTCGCACTCCAATCTATGTTGACCCCTATCTGGCACTAGGTGGAAACTCAAGAACATCGCCAAGATGACTTCCAATGTGTGTCCTACACCGTACCTGCTCATCAGATCATCCCAAGAGATGGATCAGCCCATCACTAGATTGTCGTGGAAGATTTCTCTCAATGAAAGTGTGCCTACCCTCGAATGGGTATCGTACTCCACACAAGCCCCGTGGAATGATACTCTCAAGATCCTATATATGTCCTCAGGGGTGACTGTCATCTCCCCCTGCGGAAAATGGAAAGTGTTCATCTCTGAATGGAAATGCTCGACCAGTGCACACAATAGACCATGATTTACATAAATCTCAGGTTCATCACAAAGGTATGATAGTCCTAGCTCGTCAAGATGTGAACCCTCAGCATCAGTCAGTCTCCGCACAAGCTTGCCTATGACAAGATGATGAGACCAGAATGCAATATCAGGGAAGTCAACCTGCAAAGCAAGTGATGACATTTGATCAGTATCTCAACATGATGATTTTTCAAAGCAAGAACAGCAAATGAAGCTATGGATCTATCCTAAACATAGTTCTGAGGCATTCTAATTGGATGATTCTATGACATACTGGATGACAACTTTCTAGACTGCAAGTAGTTCCCATGCAAGGAAACTCTTTTCCCACGCGAGATTTCTATTTTGCGCGAGACAAGATCTCTCTTCGTGCGAGATTTCATCATCGATGATGAAATCTCACGCGGCATCATCGTGCACCTTGCGCAAGCTCACAGAGGGACCCCGTGCGAGGAAGCCCTAACCTGCGTGAGGAAACCAATTTCTCACACACGGGGCGACCTTGGCCAGTGTGAGGAAACTATTCCCAAATGCGAGACTTGACCTCATTGGACTTAAAAAGCTTTAAAAGTGTGCTAAAAGATCTGAAAATTGATAAACATTTGAAATGCAAGATGGTTTTTTGACTACTTATAGGTGCGTCATACTCAGGTGGCTGACTATGTTGTCGGGAGCACTCGAATCGATGTGTATGCACAGGAATGCTATCAATATCAGCCTGGGCCCTCGCCATCTCTAAAGTCAAAAGTCAATAATGATTTGAAAATGACCCCTCCGGGCCTTATATAGCTTTTGACCTAATTTTCAAAAGTGCTCCATTTTCTATGAAAATTGCACCCTTGGCTAAATTGACCGTTCTAAATCCATTTTCGGCATCGAAATCAAAATCTAACACTCCTAAGTAGCTCAAAATCATGTTTTAGAATTTTGGGACCGACGTGCTCTGATGCTTGTGCAAACTTTCTGACATCGCTTTCTTGTCAGAATCATCTCTTGTCATCATTTTCTTAGCTTCTGCAATCTTTTCACCAAAAGTCAACTCTAGTCAATTCTAGTCAAACTTGGTCAACTATGGTCAAACCTAGTCAATAGGACCTCCCGATCGCTCTAAATTGATTCTTCCTTCTCTTGATCTATCTCTGAATTCCTTTGGATCTTTGATCTTACTTCTATCTACAATATTTTATTGTCGATCATCTTTCTATTGTGTCATCTTTCGATTTCGCTCCCGAGGGGGCAGGATGATTGCATCATTGAATCTTTTTGCATCATTCTTGAATCGGTCTGACCTGAATCAAAAGTCCCCATAGCTAGGGGCATCTCATCACTTGGGGAATATTCAGTGTTTCATACCTTGTGGTCAAAATTGGATATTCCATGATCTTGAATCTCTAGGGGCATCTTGATGCCTCGCATCTTGTCATCTTGTCATCTATCCTTCTAGGTATCTGAGAAATCTAACTCAGATCCTCAAGGATCAAGCTTCATTCTGGAGATGATTCTTGAAATCCCATTGGGTACTAGGGAAATCTAACCCTAATTCTTGAAAGTCATTCTTCATTCTAAAGATGGCTCTCAAAAACTCTTTTCGACCATTATCTGGGCAACCTAACCCAGATCTCAGAGGGCTAACCTTTGTATTGGGGCAATCTAACCCTAATTATGGAGATAGTCCTAAATCTTCATCAGCTATCAGTAGACATTGGGGCAATCTAACCCAGATTCTGACCTTCTCTCAATTGGTATTTGGACCGTTGTCTTCGCAATCTAACTTAGCCTTTAGAAAATCATGCTTCATTATGAAGATGGTTCTGCTTCTCGATCTGATTAGTGTCTTGGAAACCTAACCTAGACTTCTGAAATCTTCATCTGTCACATCAGACTATTCTTTGAATCAACGTGTTGCTCACACATCAATTCAAAGAGGGGAAAAATGTAACACCCCAAAATTGGCACCTTACAATTCTAGTCAATTTTGGTGCATTTCTTCAAATTCTCATCATTGAAGTCCTATTGTACTAGGCAAATTATCCTTCCTAATTGTCTTTAATGTTGGATATTTGATTCTGAACAGTTGATTGATTGTATGTTTGTCATTGATGACAACATATAATACACAGTAGTACTTCTATATGTACTTATCAATATGATGACATGAAGACCAGCATGGATAGATACATGTTGTTGACATGTTTACTATGCTATGTTCATACACACAGACCCAGATATGAAGTTTCATTTAAGATCTATAATTCTGTTATTGATGGTTACAGTTCTGGAGGAATAACGGTTTAAGGCTGACGTATGTAACATGTTGATCGAGTTGCGCCTATCTTTAGGATATGCATGTGTATATTGATGATGAGTTATGAGTTGTTGATATTAATCTAAATGTGCCAAACGTGTTTCAAGAAGATTGCAAAGTTATGATTAAATTGATGAAGCCGACTCAGTGAAGTGACGCATCTATTCAGTTATTACTTGCACGGTTGTAATTATGCTTGCGCGCTTAGTAGAGCCGACAAGGATATTAAGAAGAGTCTTCCTACAAGTCCCATGATCTCATACTTGGTGTATGTACTTATAGAAGGTCATTTGTAATGAGAAGAGTTGCAAAAGCCAGAGATTAGAAAAGCAGAACAGAGTGTTAAAGAAACAAAGCTATATTTATCATATGTTGATAATATAGATATTGAACTTGAAGCTTTCAGAATATAGATAAGATTGTTGTAGTGCTTTACAAGAGGTTAAAGCATCGGTGCACAAAAGGAACTGATCAGACAAGAAGTGTCACAAATAGCAGTTCACCTTGTTGATACAGTGTGTATCAAATAACCAGAAGGTTGTAGCCTTCACC
>MU227940.1:3946739-3958354 GCA_018584345.1 Thuja plicata | reverse complement strand
AATGGATTATCCTCACTTGAATTTAATAATTCAAACAAAGTAAAAAGCCACCCATGTGGCAATAATTCATTTATTTAATTAAATAATTCCTTCATATTTGTCTCACCTTCCTCCATGAAGATGAAGATTCAGTCATTTCTTCCCAAGAAACTCTTCATCCTCTCTTCAGGATTTTCTATATTATGGACCTTCTTTCCTTCATTTGAAGGGCAATTTTAGAGTACCAAAACTATAGTGAATTATTGTCTCAATTCTCTCATATTTCCAAGCTTTTATTGCACATTTAGTGTAATCTCATTTAGCTTAGTGGCATTTTTCATCTTAATTTAGTTTGTTTACTTATCAAGTAGCTTAATTATGTTATCTTTTTCAAATTTCTTAGCTTAAAATCTGCATCTTCATTCCTAGATTACAATTGCATCTCTCATATAGAATAAATATCATTTTAGTTTTTAAAGCTTTCAAATCCTCCATTTTAGCAATGGTCTATGGTTGTTGGTTCTCGTTCTGAGAGTAATTAAACACCACAACTAAATAGGAGGAAACAGGTCGATTCGATCGATATTATGGAATGAGCAATTCATGTTCATCTTCACGATTCAGCGTTTGAGAAATGACTATGTTGTGTTGTGGCTGATTTAGAGGTCAACAATCAGACACATACACTTTCTATCATCACATTAGGAAGGGGAAAGTACATGATTTTCTTAAGGGAACTCAAGTGTTGAAGGGTGTAAGGGGGTTTTTTCCTTCACTAATAGTAGAATTATTGATTAAATACAATTTATAATGAAGAAATAAATGAAGTATGACAATATAAGATACAATGAAGACAAATTTGTATATGTAGACATATAGCAGACTTATATGCAAATTCTAGGACCAGATTTGGGTAGTAGACATCAAAACTAGCTTGCACAAAAAGTTTTAGCCTAAAATGTTTGTTAGGGGAAACCTAGACTGTAGGGAGTGACTAGACTCGCCCCTGATGTTGGGAGGCACCCTTGATCAGCCAAAAGGAGATGAATAAGGCAGGGATCTATAGTAGATTGTTAGATCTTGCTAAATCCAAATTTGAAATTCCATCATATGTCACCTGCACACAAAAAGGGGGAAAATGTTAGGAGAAAGGGTTTGCCTTAATCAAAACCCTATATAGGAATTAACCTTGAAATGAAATTGAAATTTTATATAGGAAAAGTGTGATGTTAATAACATAAGCTTTACAAGATGTTATGCTTTTACAAGTGTTGAATTGTCCATAAAGATGCTTGAAGTTCATCTTGATTTAGGAGAGGATGAATATGAATTCCATCACACATGCTAGGATATAGACATTGCTCCATATCGTCCATGATTGATGCTTGAATAAAGTTGATTGGTCCTTAAATGCTTGAGTGCTTGTATTGCAATGATTTCTTGGATTTAGGATAGGAAGAACGTGAATTCCTTCACATAGTCTAGGATCAAACATTACTCTATATCTTTCATGCTTGATGCTTGAATTAAATTTATTTCTCCTTGCAGAATGCTTGAGTGCTTGAATTGTAATGATTGTAAAGTGTGGTCTAAATCTTGAATTCATTTCCCCCAAAATGAGGGAGGTAGCCTTGTATTTATACCTCTTCTATATATTTTAGGTCTTAAAGTTCTAAGGAGGATGCCAAGGATCTAAAATCTTGCTCAAAATCAAAAGACCAATCTCCTGTTCAAATTTGGGGCCAAGGCGCCTCCTAATACAACAGGTTTATTGGACCATCCTATATGCTTTGGGGCACCCTTTACGAGAAAGTTGAGGAGAAAAATTAAAGTTGGAGTCCATATGGATATGGGGATATCAAAATTGTGCACAAAATTGAGGTATGATCTAGCATAATAGGCATGGAAGGCTTGGACACTAAAATAGGGCCTAGATAAGGACCAAAAATATAAGTTCTTACAATTTAGGATGCTATATTTATCCCCCACTTTAGTGAGAGTATGAACCTACTTCATACTCATAGTAAAGTGGATCAAAGCATAGGAAAGAGATCCCGTCTGTTGGTACTCTCATTTTTTAGGGTACCATTTTAAAATTTTGCAGAACTTAAACCATCTTTCATGGCAAATTTTTAATTTTTTCAGAGGCTTGCATGGTTTCATATCAGATTTAGATATTGCAAAGGTTTTAAATGAAGTTTTTTTATTGTTCAATGGTTTTTCTTGCATGATCAGATCGGGTAGAACTAAACTAGTGATTTGACGATGTTGTTGTTCTTAGTTTTGTATGGAAATAGCTAAGGTCATTTATCCCACATGCATCATGTTGGGATAAACTTAAAGTTTTTATAACCATGTGTATATATGTTAAGTGCCTTAAAGGCATGCAAATTTTGGGCCAACAAGGTTAAGTAGTTGGCAGTTAGTGGCGGCCAGCTGGTAGTTAGGAAAGACAATTTTGGTGGGCATGTGGTCAGAGAAAAGACAATAAGGTATTGACGTGTGGTGGTAAAGACCAATCAGGTAGAGATCCAAGTAGGTGGACATATTGACAGGTGGCATCTCTTGTGGGATCGCACAATCCAAGTCACAAGAAAAGAAAAGATTCACGCAATCGCGCTAGAGTGACATATGGAGGGGGCGACCTGGATAGATAGGACATGTAGCATAGATCCTAATGAAATAGAGTGTGTCATATGGAAGCTAATTAAATACCGATGATGTGCAGAACAATGCATGGCAGACCAACGGAGGATGTCAAACTGAAGTATCACGGGGTTAGGTTGTAGTTTGGAAAGTTTCTAATGAAGTGTGATAATCTACCATGTGTCAATTATTGTAAAAGAAAAGGGAAATCATGCGCAATCCTTGTGCTGTCATGACAAATGAGTGGGTACACTAACTTTTCAAATTTTGTCATCTAGCAAGAGTGGCAGTATGGAAGTCAAAGCATCTCTGACCAAAGTTATTAATTTTTCTGGCTATTGATTGGTTATTTAAAGGCAGGTTTCCAAAAATGGATAGCAAGATAGATTTCCAGAAATGGATAAGCATGCTAGGGAAAAGACTAGTTTGATAAGACATGCACAAGAAACAAAACATGTTTGGAAAATATAAATTTACAGAGCATCATGGTGTTGTTAGTAAAAAACCATAATGGAAAATGACAGGTCTCTAATTTCTCACTTCTTTATGCTTGCAGTTATAGATATTGAAAGGAAATTATCAAGGTAACTGCACAATTAACAACGATTTGGAGGTTATAAATATGACTATTCCATGGCTTATTTTCTCAGACGTTACTAAAAATGGGTATTGTTAAGGATAAGTAGTATCTCTGGATACAGATGTAGAAATATTATTGGGACTGATTGTATGGTAGAATGCATTGTTTCTAAAGAGATATTAAAATGGAGATGGGTTTCTAAAGAGGTATTAAAATGAGGACTGGCTTGCAAACTCGCAAATCATTCGAGCATCACCTCTTTTATACCCTTTGATTCAATTATATTGGTTCATTGGCTGGAGAAGAGGATGAGGTGATGTTGAATCCTTGGGTCTCTCATTTTGAATTATTTTTGTAATATGAGGGTGTCCTTAGAGGATTTTTTATGATAATCTTGCATCCTCGCTTCTCTTGTATTGCAGCCACGTACTGTGTTATATTGGCTCAGCTCTGGTGTTTGTTTGTCCTTACAGTAACATTCTTGTTGCCAACTAATTTAGTTGATACATACTTGAATTATTTAGGGGAGAAACATATCTTACATCGAAATATTTTTACTTCCTTTTCAAGAATATAAAAATCTTTTTAATTGTGCACATAGGAAGTGCAATGGAGCAGTTATGGTTGAAAGTTGAACTGTTTGTTTTCTTCTGGTCTATTTTTCATATGGTTTAAAATTTTAACTGATCTTTGTTTTTTCCAGCCTAAAGCTTGTTGGACCCCTTGTCTTATAAAAGGGGATTTCAGGGCCTGGAAGAAGGGTTCCAAGTGGATGGTCCCAGTAGAAATTCTTAGCTTAGAATGAATAACACACTAATTTTCCAGAAATCAATTTTAAGTGAATCTATGTGACTCTTATGAATTTCTTCCTAGAGTCTGAAAGTTGTATGGTATGGCATGGATAGAAGATGATTTTATTGGTATATAGTGCTAGCTCAGATCACTCCAATGTATAATGGTGTTATGTTTTGAATGAATAGAATCATGGGTTTTATCCATTCAATACATTATTGTGATGTATTTAACTTTTGTTTCATGCTTTAATCCAAATGGTCAAATAAGTGCTTGATTAAGATTACAGATCTGGCATAGTTATACAGGTAATGTGGTAAGTAGGCTAGGATAGGTTTAGTGTTAAAGGGATATTGTAAGGCATCACCCTTTGATAATATGCTATGAATAAAACTTTGTTATAATATGGTTTATTACTGATGACTCTGATATCCAATGAGATAAGGCACTGATCTTAGCTTTTGTGAGTCTTACAAGTATATAGTTATTCAGACTCTTGTTGTTACTTGCTGCAACAAAATTGATTAAATCATGAATACATTTACTTTTACTGTGTGTTATTAAATTATTTTATCTCATGCTCCAAATAGGGTTGATGGTCAATAGATATTTAGCCATTATCTGGTATCTCCCAATTTTGTTAAGCCTTATATGATATTTTTGATTATATTAATGTTAGTCACAGATTATTATATACTCAAAAGGCATTAAAGTGAGTCCCCCCTTGGTCTTGCACAACCTGAAGTGTAGAGGGATAATTTAGTGTGCATGTTAGTCGATCCAGTCCTCTTAAAGATTTTGAAAATTGGAGTTGGCTACTCTATACAAATGCATTAAAGGGTGTAGTGGTAGCTTTGTAAGGGTAAAACCTTTTGAGGAACCAACACCATCAAGGTAAAAGAGACAATGAAAACACCAATCCCCCAAGTGACTTAGGTCCTCATCAATCTTAAACCAAGACAAAATTGACATTCACAAAAAGAGAGAGATAATATGACCAAACTAGCCAAGCAATGTAAAACTTACTATGGGTCATGTAAACAAAAAGAGATAGGTACAAAAGATGCAATTGATAGTCTATCAAGTTGTATTAATATTCAACCCATCAAAATGATAACCAAGCAAAGCATTTTTTTCCAAGAAATTTGCCAAAAAAGGAGGATTAGGCCTAAGAGAATTATTATCTCCAAGGGAATTTGAAAAAGAGGGTTAGACCAGAGTTAACCTTGATCCCAAAAAAAAATAAACCCAAAAACCTTAATGATTTTAGACCAATTGCGCTATGTAATGCCCTATATAAATTGTTATCCAAAACATTAACAATTAAGCTCCAAAAACTCCTGCCTTTTTTTATTAATGAGGAACAAACTGGTTTTGTTCCTGGTAGATCAATTTTTGATGGAGTTATTATAGCCCAGGAAGCTATACACTCGGTCAAAAAAACAATTCTCCTAGTATGTTTCTTAAATTAGACATCAAAAAGGCATATGATAAAGTAGACTGGAGATTCCTATGTAAATGCTTAGAAGCTTTTGGGTTTGCGAAAAGTTGGATTAATCTTATATACGAATGTATATCTACACCCATGATATTTGCATTGATAAATGGTACACTGGAAGTGTTCTTTGAGATCTCAAGAGGAATCTGACAAAGTGACCCGCTATCCCCCTACCTCTTTACCATAATGGCTGAAGCTTTGGGGCAAGTTATACACTCAAGGCAAAAGGAAGGTTCACTCAAGGGCATAACTATATCTAGTAATTTGGAACCAACTACCCATCAACAATTTGTCAATGATACTATGTTATATGGGGTTAGTGAGGAAAATGAAGAAAGAAACTTTAAACATACCTTAGATTCATATACTGCAGCCTCTGGGCAAGAAATCAATGCGGATAAATCTAAAGTTTTTTTCTTTAATACAACTGATAAAACCACAAAGTAGATCTGTAAAATTCTTAAGTTCAAACCAGGTTGTCTTCCTTGTAAATATCTTGGTTTACCCTTAGATAAAGGGACAAGGATTGCCTCTCTTTGGAAACCAATAATAGAAAAAATCAAAAATAAAATGAATTCCTGAAAAGGTAGGTGGCTCTCCTCAACCGGTAGAGATACATTGGTCAAAATTGTTTTAGCTTCTATGCCTATCTACCAGTTAGCTTGCATTAATCTTCCTACTAATAAAAATTTAGAATTAAATAAACATTTAAGAAACTTCTTCTGGCAAGGTACAAGTGAGGATAAGAAATATCCCCTTATTGCATGGGACAAAGTATGTTGTCCAAAAATGAAGGGGGTGTGGGTATTAAAAACATTGGAGATCAAGGCAAGGCATTAGGAGAAAAACTAGTATGGAGACTATATAAAAATCCCCACGCTAAGTGGGAAAAAATTCTAACATCAAAATATCTAGCTGACAACAACCCCATAAACATATTTATGGAAAAAAAAACCCACCTAGAGGCTCTCGCATTTGGAACTTCATGCTAGAATGTCGCTTCATAATTTCTAGCAAACTTACTTGGAACTTAGGAACAAGGGAGGAAGAACTCTTTTGGTCAGATTCCTAGGGAGGGCATGAGGCACTGGATAGAACTCCTTGTAATAGGTCCAGGCCCATATTAGAATCCTCTTATGGTAAAGTAGTCAAAGACTACATTAAGGAATCTACTAATGACATAGGATGGGAATGGAAGGAATTTTTTGGGCTTAATCTACCTGGGGATGAGGCTAGACTCCTAACTAATATATTAAAAAAGAGACATTTGGTTCTCAATCAAAAAGTAGATACCTTGGTATGGGATGGGTCCAACAATGGATAATATAAT
Source organism: Thuja plicata (assembly GCA_018584345.1). Lineage (NCBI taxonomy): Eukaryota > Viridiplantae > Streptophyta > Pinopsida > Cupressales > Cupressaceae > Thuja > Thuja plicata. The sequence goes on along the minus strand of MU227940.1, from coordinate 3,951,529 downwards.
ATGAAGGATGGCTACAATGTAATTAGAAGAAAACTAATTAGGCCTAAGATAAACTTGCTTATCAATCTCTGTTGGAATAAATATTGTCTGCCTAAAGCAGGCTTGTGTACCTGGATAGCCCTGCACCAAAAGTTACTCACAGCGGATAGATTTAAGATAATGGGTTTTGAAGGGCCTAGTAGGTGTCTCTTGTGTGAAAAAGAAGAAGAAGACCTCAATCATATATTATTAACATGTAAATATTCAAATCAATGTTGGAAATGGTTAGCTTGTAACTTGGTTTGGCAATTTGCATTTCCCAACACCATCCTTGGAATGCTCCAAGCTTGGCCAAAAATCAAGAAAGGGAGCATCTATGCTAATTTATGGATCACCGCTCCATCAATCCTGATTTGGGAGTAATGGAAGGAAAGAAATAGAAGAATATTCAGGGATGAGAAAATGGAAGTAAGACAACTAATTAACAAAATTGAAGCAAGTATTATTGATTTTACCAATAATAAAAGTAGAGGTCAACCAAAAAGAGAAGTCAAGATGTCTTGTTGGGATGAGAAAATTAGAGGAAAATGGGTTGTCCTAGTCCTCCCACCCTTCCTTGGACCGGGAGAAAATATTACTAAATCTAGGAGAGAAGAATGTGTTTGGACATTGCCCCAACATGGTTGGTGAAAACTAAACTTTGATGGGGTGTCCAAGGACAGTCCTAGAATAGCTAGAATTGGGTGTTGTGTTCACAACAATGAGAGTAGATAAATTGTAGTGTTGGCCTCTCCTATTGGGCATGAGACTAACAATTGGGCGGAAATTCTGGCCTTAATAAAGGGACTAAAATGTGTAAAGAACTAGGAATTAAAAATCTAGAAATTGAAGGGGACTCGGCTATAATAGTTAATGCCCTCAGGACAGGCTCAACGCCTAACTGGAGACTAAATGCGCTTCTTTCGGAAGCCATATTTCTAAGCAGTGCACTCTCCAAAATAGTAGTTAATCATATATATAGGGAAGAAAACAAAAGGGCTGAAAAATTAGCAAATCTAGGAGCAGATGGTATCTCCTTACCTCCTAAAGCCCCAACAGCCTTAGCATAGGATCTTTATTCTTAGGTATCCCCTAAGACAAGGCAGTTTTATAGTTGTTTTCTTATATTATAGTAAAGAAAAGGTAGTTTTTTGAGGGTAATATAATAATATTAATTATCATTATCGTTACTTACTATTATTATTATTTTATATTTAATACCCATTTATCATTATGTATTAATATTGATAATTAATAATATTATTATTATTATTACCATTATTTTTAATTAAATAAGTTTCTTCCTTAAATAGATTAACTAATAACCACAAAATTAGACTAATAATCTCTAATCAACCTATGATACCAGCTTAAATCTTACCCTCCCTTTATCCAATCACAGCCTATTCCTTTAGCTAAAGGCGGATACTTATCATACATCTTAAATACTATTAAAATTGAATAATAATTAGCCCATAATAGTAGTAAGTTATAAAACCTTGGATAAAAACTTAAGTCCGTAAGTAGACAAATAATTAGCACTATCTCGAAGCTTCAAGTCTACAAGTTAGTCTAGATTATTTGAGGATTAAAGGCTGTAAGAATTATGATTACAATATCTAGGGATCCCCTACTTAATTATCATTTAATTTACCCATGTCAATAAAATTGTGACATCCGTTGTTGGGAGAAGTATCAGTGCTTCACACTTAAGATAAGTTTCCTTTGATTAATCCCAAATATTAGGTGGTAAGCTCATCATCCCAAGGTAGTATTCAGAAGCTCATCATTAATTCATTACTCATAGGGTTAGCATTTATGATTGCAAGGTTGGATTTTAAATCTTGAAAGCGGTATCATCCTCCCTAAGTATTAAGTTGTTGTATTACCAAATCAACTTGCATACTCAACCAAAAATGCATACCAATGTTCATACTTTTCATGCCTCTGCTACGAGAGATATGGTGTTCAGGGGTCCTATCACTCTGGAATGCTGGAACAAAATCCTCCAGCTGATGGATGACTTAGCTAGGAGAGCTCTGGAATTAATCTTTTTAGACTCTCACTTTGATTATAGTTATACCATGAGGAGTAATGGGGATTTAGTGGGCACTCTAATATCCTGCCTCCTTAGAGCTAGCATAGTTAAAACCAGAGTTATCGACATGTGTAAACTTACCTTTTTAAGTAAAATTCTAGTAGGGCTTGAGGAGGTTGTGCTCAGTATCAATTTTAGGAACCAGGTTCCATTTCCAGAAGACTACATGACTACAGAAGTTGGAAGCCTAGAGCATAATATGCAGATTCTGCGGAGACCCTATCTTGTCTTCAAGGACATTAAGGTATCTGAGCCTTAGTGGAAAACTATGAAAAGGAATATAGATTTCCTTCTTAGATGTAAAAATATTATACCTACTGAAGACACATCTTGGCTCATGAAGTATTTCAATGAAGAAGGTTTTTTTGTACCTCCTTCCTTCTGCACCACGAGCTTGGATAAGTTACAAATCATCCCTCTGATGATCACCAAAAGATGATGGCGAAGGAGCCCAGGAAAGTACAAGGGGAGAGGCAAGGGGAAATTAGAAGATCCAAGTCTGGAGGAGGAAAGCTTGGAGGAAGAAGTGGTCCTCAGGAAAATCAAGGATGAAAAACCAGAGTAGATATCGAAGAACAGAGTTGTGGTACTAGATAGAATATTTCATAAGTAGTTTATAAGTATTCATGACCAGAAGTACAAATTGCATTTTCTAATTTTGAATACTCAATAGATAAGTATAGTTTTTAAATGGAAAAAATATAATCAGTAGCGCATTAGGGTATGTAAAAAGAAAAAACTTTAAGCTTAATACTGGTATTATATAAATATTTGGTATCTGATATATGTTTACGCTTATGAGATAGCATAGTATAGTATATTTTTTCTGAATAAGATGTTTTTATCTCAAAAGTATGCATGAAGAATATAAAAATTTCTAGATTTTCTAGTTTATTATCGCATAAAGCTACACCACCCGAGCCCTAAACTGTTCATATACTAACTCCTAGAAGTAGGAAAGGCATCGATAACTATTCTTCTGAACAATTTTTGTAAACCTAACCTAAAAATCTATTCATTTAAGGCTTCCCCAACCCATCACCCTCCTATTTAAAGCAAATTAAAGATCTCAATTGAGGTAAGGAGTCAGTTTGGACCCAAACAAATGACCACACCCATCAAACTTCATGGTCCGAGGATTCAAATAGCTTTTGATAGTCCCATTACTGCACCAAGAATAAAAGGCATCTTGTTTTCCTCCCAATTTATGGTTGTAAGGGAGGTGTTTAGAGTCTTGGAAAGGGAAGGTATTAACAATAATGAGAGGTGCAGAGTTAATTTAGATATCCATGCACTTTTCCTTGCCTCGGCCCTCCAGGTGGGCACTGATAAGCAATGTTTGGGAATAGTATGTCAAAGACTTTTCAAAAACGCTTATCTGGGTGACCTTGACAGAGTTCTAGCCAACATTAGGGAGGACCTTACTATACCTAAACCATGTTTTTATGACCTTTCCTTGGTGGGAGGTAGGCCAGTTCTAGCAAATTTGATTCTGAAAGTGGATGACTTAGAATTCCTAGTAAATTGGGCACCAACTATGAGAAGAAATTTGAACTTTCTTTATTGCTTCTTTCATGTAAAACTACCGGATTCAATAAAATGGATAGAAACGTTCATTTTAGAAGATCAAGTTGGGTTCTGGGAATTAGAATCAGATCTTAACATCAATATTGATATTCCTCATCCCAGGAGACATTTAAATGTAGAAATTGACTCTTTTTCCTTAAATTGGGAAAACTAAATGTTGTAAAGATGTTAATATGTTGGTTTGAAGTTTAGAAGATTAAGATATGAACTTTGACGTTATCTCTGATTCTGGTATTCTGCATTTCTATTAATGTTATATCAAACTGAATAAAGGACTATGAGCAGGGTAACATAATTTTAATCTTTCATTGTATAGATTCATGCTAAATCTAGGCAGCTAGGTTTAAACTTAGCACTCTTTGTTTTACCTACTTCGCCTAGTTCACTCCTCTGTAGCATAGATACTCTAAAAAGGCTAATGGTTTTAGAACTTTGTCCCTCAAAAGATACTATTTAGGGCTTCTTGTCACCTCTCCTAGTGCAGATTGAGAGTTGCAGGATAAAATGTAGGTTTAGCTGCAGACTTCGCTCCCTAATTTGCCTTCACCAATGTGCTCCCTGGCTCTGCTGCCTTGGTTTGGCTCCCCTTACTCGAGCCTAAGCTTCCTTATGGATGTCTCCTATCTAGGGCTCTTATCTCATCATTCCAACAACGATTAAAATATCCAAATGAGTAATTAATAATAGTTTTAAATTTTCAGCTATATAGTTAGAGATATATATGTGTTCATGAATATATATATATATATATATATATTGTTGGATACAATTGTTTAAATTGTGTATTGTCTTTGATGTTACACAAATTTCATATCAGTCATCAGACAGAGTCTACCAAGTAAAGAATGTCATATCAGTCATTAGACAGAGTCTACCGAGCTCAGAATGTTCAGCAGACAGTTTACCGAGTCTACCGAGTTCAGACGGTAAGAGAAACAATTTACAGAGTCTACCGAGCACTCCAGAATACTATATCGAGAAGTTAGTTACTATCGGGCTCACTCGGTCAACAAACGAAATTCAGTGCTTACCGAGTTCAGTCGGTCATCAAAGAATATGTGATGGAAAGTCAGTCTTTACCGAGTTC
>MU227940.1:3915244-3933735 GCA_018584345.1 Thuja plicata | reverse complement strand
AGTAGGCATTATAGCATATAAAGGCTTAGGCTCTTTAGGTTTAGCATTATTGGAAGTATTTGTAGCCAAGTGAAGGTTAGCTTGAGTTTCTTTAAGAGGTAGCCCTTGAGGATAACTATAGGGAACTACATGAAAAGCATTGTCGGATAAGGATTTATGGAAGATTCAAAAGGCTTGGAAACTTTAGGAGATGTATGTGTATTGGAGGGAGTAGAGGATGGAAGGGAGCCATCACAAAACAAAGGTTCATCATTAACATGATCTTTCTTGAGAGTGAAATCTTTATTTTTAGCATGAGAACTGATCTTAGAGGAGCGATGCTCATAGTAGCTACGTTTATAATTAGCGCGGAAAGCTTTCTCTTCCTCAAATTCATCATTGATGTATTGTTCATAAATATCATCAAATTCTCTTTCAAAATTAGAATCATAGGGATCACCATCACAATCTCTCCACTCTGAACCCCCACCCCTAGTAAGTGTGAGCACATGATGAGGAGGACCCTCAGGAATAGAAGTGTCATAAGTATGACTATGTATTTCATCATAATAGCCATCATCAGTATAGGCCTCAAAGTCATCAGAATCATAATAGGAGCGATCATCAAAGTCATAGTCATCATAAACAAGCATGTCATTCTTTACGAAAGAGATATCAAAAGGATTATCACATTGCTCATTATGGTATGCATTTTGAAGAGAAGTATGACTCTTGAGAGAAGTAGAAGAAGAACGAGATCGTGAAGAAGAAGAAAATGAAGACCTAGTGGAAGAAGAATATTTGGATGATGAAGAGTGATGAGAAGAATTAGAATATGAAATATGTTTGGAAGAAGAAGATCATTGTGATAAGATCATGCTTATGATTCTAGCAAAGGCATCTAATTCACTTGCTCATTTATATATCATTTTTTCAAATTTATCATCCATGAACTTGTTGGAAAAACAACACTCTTCAAATTGAGCAATAATTTCAAGATCATCTATTCTCAAGAGAGGTTCCATAACAAGATATTTGAAATTCATGGTTCTAGAAGAAGAGGAATCAAGAATGGAAATGGAAGACTAGGAAGACATGGGAGATGTGGAAGAAAGAAGACCAAGAGTCATTTTGTGCAATTTGATACCATTTAAGTTCATTTGGATGTTGAGAAACATGTCATAACACTCTTTGGGAAAATCCATTGAAGTTTTTATCACTCGGGAACTCAGATTTGTTCGTTTTAATTGACCAACTAGATGCACTAACAGATTTTTCTCATGAATCAAGCATGCAAGACAGCAATTAGGGAGTTCAAGCAGTAAATTGTCTTCAAACAATGAGCAAGGGACAAAGCAACCTTGCACATGAACATGGATTGTGACATAGTATTTATACTCCACAAGAATGCTACTTGTGTATGTTCTCAAATGTTTTCCAATCATGCGCATAGTCCTATGAAAGAAAAATTTGGTTGCACTATGGTTCTTAGTAATAGTTTGACTCTGCAACTTTTGAAATCTCAAGTGGGTGAAATCCAATCCCGGCACATCGAGGTTTTGACACAGTCCAAGAATTTAATCAATCAAGATTTGTTGAGGAGATCTGACAACCCACAAGAAACTACACCCGTGGAGATTTCTTCCACAAAGATATTTATATAGCGGTTGTTGCTACTATGGCGAAAATGGCTATTACCGCTTGAGGATCCATCCGTGTGGTTGGCCCAATAAAGGGAATGTCCACTATGGTTAACCCTCTCTAACAAGGAAGACTCACAATATGGACCATGTGGGGACTTGGTTCGGATTCAAGGGTTCCAAGTTTCTGATTCTCCCAAAAAGGTAAAAGAGCATAATCCTCTAGCCTCTTCACCTCACCAAAACATAGAAAACATGATTCATTGACCCACTAATTTGAAATCACCTCATTCAAGGCTCACACAACAACAAATGACACAAATCCCTCAAAGAGAGAAAGTATTGCCAAAAGTTGAAGTCCAAACCAAGTTGACCAATGAGATGAAAACAAAATCCTTCCCTACCTACAAGGGGATCTATCGTCAAGAAGATATTCGCATGTAAAACAAGCGAATGAAGCCCATTCTCTCAAGATCACAACAAATAGTGTTCATAGGGCCTAATTACTATGTGAAACATATATGCAAGAAAGCAAATCTAGGTCCATTTTTAGGGCACCAATTGGAAATGTGATCTATGAAAGCAAGAAATACTCAAGCTAAACACATGAGAGGTTTATTTTATTTCCAAAATCCAAATGTTATAGAGAGAAACAAAATACCTCAAATCCAATGCAATGCAAATCATTTTGTTGTTTATCCAAGCAAGTTCAAGCAATCCTCACGAACTCTCCAACAAGCAAGACAAACAAACAAGCAAACAAGATATGCAATATATATTCAACTTATATCAAACCCTAGGGTTAGATCTGAAAATCAATTGTTAGGAGCAATAATAACCAGCAAATAATCCAAATGACAACTCACATCATGCATTGAACCATGTAAAAAATAAGTGCAAGCTAATCATTAAATGCCCTTTTTTTTAATTTTGATTTTTGACCTAGTCAACAAGATTGGACTTATATGCCATGAATTAGGATCCTAAACCCTAAATATAGAAAAGAGACCCCTATTAAAAAATAGAGAGATTTCCAAAAATGTCATAATTTTAAAAAGATATTTTCATTTGTGCCCTAGGGAGTCATTTTTCCAAAATTGACCAGTTTTCACAAATTGACCAAATGAGCTATGATATTGCATCCAAATTTAAAACACAAAGAATAGACCCCCTATAGAATTTAAATACCTTTCTGAAAATGTAAAAAAATTTAAAAAATTCTCTGATTTACACTAAAAATTAAGGTTTTATGAAAAATAAAGAAAAAATTATAAAAAGTTCAAAATAACTCAGAAAATTCTAAATTTTTTACTGGAGCTTCTCTAATATGTTGCCAACCTGCAAAAACAAATTTAGACCAAACCTCTTAGCCGTTTAGGAGATATGATCAAATCTTTGAAAATTTAGGGTTTTCATCTCCAAGCAAATCTGCACAGGGGTTAGGCTTGAAAAACTTCAATAAAATAACCATGTAAAGATTAGAAAATCTGAAATCTAAATAAAATAGAGGAAAATCAGAAGCATCATGCCCCACGGTGGGCACCAAAAATGTGTGCTAAAATATTGACACACTTCTATGAATCATTCCATCCAAGGTTGCTCAAGAATGAGGCCTCAAATATCGATCCATAGCTCTTTAGTCATGGAGTGCAAAGGTTTGAAATGGAGGCCCTCAGATTGACCTAGTTAGTGCCTATGCAAGTACACCATGAAATGAGAAATTCAATGCATGAAAAATGAGATCTACTCTATATGATTGTAATGCATGAAAAGAAATTAATCTAAATGATAACAATGCATGATTAATCTATGAAAGGAAATACAAATGCAAGTTTAATCTATGAAAATAAACGTGAATCTAATCTACATGAGGAGCCATGAATGCAAGAAGAAGACAAGAAGAGAGAAGTTGCAATATCCAAGCTTGAGTGCTCAAATCCTCCTCCAAAATTGTTCTCCAAACCTGTAGCATAACAATACTATAAAAACCTAATATTGATTGATGATTGATGATTGATGATTGATGATTATTGATTGATGATTATCAAATGAGGAGAGATTTCCTTATATAGGAAAGTGAACGGTTGAGATTAAGAAGCAAAAAGAATTGATCAATGGTTGAGATTAAGAGGCAAAAACCCACCACTTAGGAAGATGTGATGAAAAAGGCATTTTATTTAATTTATTTCCTTTTTCATCAAATAAAGTGCTTTAAGTGGGGATTTTTATTTATTTAATTAAAAGAAGGGTTTTCTTTATAATTAAATAAATTAGAAGAATTTTATTTAATTAAATGGGGGAAATTAAATTTAATTAAATAAAAGGAATTTTATTTAATTAAAAGGGAGAAATTTACTTTAATTAAATAAGATGAATTTTATTCAATTAAAAGGGAGATTAAATTGTTTAATTAAATAAGATAAATTTTATTTAATTAAAAAGAAAATTAAATTTTTTAATTAGATAAAAATGATCAAACCTTAGAAAATATTGAAATAATTGAATAAATGAATTAATTACAATTTGATCAAGGAAATTGATTTGAATTGAAAATATTGCAAAGCATTGATTCAGAAATTTGATAAATTGATAAAATGATAAATGGGGCCCAAAGTCTAGGCGGCCATTTTAGGGTGCATACAACTGTTAGGATGAAATAGTAATTATTAAGCATTTTGGTTTATTTACTAGCTTTGTATATATTAGACATTACAGTCTTCTCTCGATTATCTGGAAAAAAATGTTAAGACGTTCTTATTCGTTATAAAGACCTCTGAGTAGCTTCTCTATGTTTTATATACTACTATAAATAGTTTAAATGGAAAATGTAAAATTAGTATCATTTTAATTAATGATATATTTATACCATATGCTTATATCTAGTGAAATCACTTGTGTATCAATGCAATTTTACTAGTACAATGGTTAGATGGGTAGCCTTCCCAATCATGTTTAAACTAGAGTTAGATAGATTAGGATAATATAAATAAGATATAATAAATCCTTTGGTTGTGAGCTACTAACAAGGATCTTACCCAAAAGTGTGAGTGGTTACAAGTGATGGAAATCCAAGAATAACGGCAAGAATACCCCTTCAAGTACAAGCACAAAGGTCAACAAGATATGTGAACAAATAAAAGCAGACAACATCGACGTCCAGGTAGAACCAAATACAACAATACTATGCTTAACAGTATATGAAAATAGATCTGTAATTATCTGGCAGACTTTGATACTCTAATTGTAACGTGGGGGTATGCCCTCTCATTTATGTAACTTTTTATGGACTTTGGTCCCGGGCAAGGCTGGAGGTTTTCTTGACCCCGTTCTTTCCTACTAGCGTCCGCAATGAACGGGGTGAACTCTATTTTGTATTTAAAATTATTTTATTAATAAAATTATTTGGCTACGGCCTTTTACTGATCAAAAATAATAATAATAATAATAAAGGTAGGGTTTTCCAAGTAATCCATAAAATATTGATCAACATAGTGTGTGCAAAATTTGTAACAAAGAGAAATATGTATTCCCCCGTGTTAAAGCATATGCAAGTGTCTTAATGATAGTAATATCTTTAAGGTAGTGTACATACATCTGAAGGACAAACACATTTCCACTATGACTTTCCCGTAGCTAAGAACAAACCAAGGGAAATGAATCACATTAAAAAAGAGCATAAAGGGATCTACTAACTCTGGGGTCAATATGTATATGTGATAACTCATGTATATCAAGAACAATCATGATGAATTGACCCCATCCCCTAAAGGTAGTAGAACTACAAGAACAATTGAAGAAGATCACATAAGAGATACAAACAAAATTCTTTTTGGGTCAACATTTTAGAGACCAAAAAGATAAAATGGCTACTACTATTTTTGTATCATCCCCAAACAGACAACACAAAGGCACATTTACAATATAGCACATGCATGATATAGCATGTATACAAAATTTAGAATAATTGAGATACAAATAGAATAATGTAATGAGAATTTTGATCCCTTTATCACGTAGTTCCAATGGATAAACAAGGGTCATCTAAACTAGATATTAAAATACTTAAAAGAAGTATCACATCATTAAGGAAGCATATTATGAACAACCAAAGAGACGAAAGAGTCCACTGCACAAGAGGAACTATTCAAGTGTATCATTCGCCCCCCCATCTCAGTTATCATTTATTAGAAAATGTGGGAAACATGCAAGAGTTGAAATGTCGAGCATGGTAGATGGAGCTAATATGAGTTCCAAACAAGGACCATGATCTAATGATGAGTCACTTTATCTGTGACAAGGATCTAGGGAAAATATTTTAGAAAAAATTGTAGATAATTCATGATTATTTTAAATAACTGCATACATGCCATAAAATTTGTTAGGATCAATATTTTTATCATCATCAAGAGTATCTTCATCATATAAATTAATAATAGTAGGATTTTTATTGTAAAAATAGCAATCATCATGTTTAGAAATTTTAATTTTCTTTAGATTAACTTCCTCCATTGGTCTATGCATAGGTTGGTCAAAGGGAATCAAAGAATTATGAGGTGCCTTAAGGGAGTAAATAGTTTGGGAAGCTAACTCAAAATCCCTAGCATGATGTCTATGGTGGAAAACATGACTCACACCATGGTTATGTTTGGTTTTGCTTGATATTTGGATAGGTTTGGGGTCAAACAATATCATCTCATTTTCTTCCTTAGGAGGAGGAAAGGAAGAAACCTTACTTGGTTGAGCGATAGAGGATTAGGAATGCTTATAGGATATAAAAGGTGAATAAAATTATAACTATGATGAATAGGAGGTGTGGGAATAAGTCTGATTCTAGTACATGGAGATGGGACATCCATAGGAATGCTCAATTTGGAAATATTTTGGTAGGCTAAGAATAAATGATCTTGGTAAGCTTGTAATGGTTGAGATATGGTAGGCTAGAATAATTCAAGGTAATATTTCCCACAACTCACCAAAGGCTATTAGAGGCTACGATCGACCATGATGATTTATCAATTATGTGAAAATTTTAGACACTAATGGATAGGAGAGACAATAGCTTTCACATAAGTGAGCCCAAAAAGGCCAAGTCTCGCTTGGAATTGATCAAAAGTTGGGATGACAATAAAGGTGACATCTAGGTGCTTCTTACCAACTTCAATGAGAAAAGTGTTGGAACCATGGGTGGGATAAGAAAAAACATTAAAAATTTTAATCATCACATCTAATTTTTCATAAGAGTTTTAATGAAACTGTCCTTGGTAAATATGTTCTTCAGTTATAAAATTCACCATGCAAGTAGGATCAATATTCACTCCTTGAGAGAAATGATCATTAATCTTTACAAAATTATAAAGAGGACCATCAGGTAGCTTGATAGTCTCCTTAGGATTAAATGTAATGAGAATCTTAGGTTTAGATTTAAATTTAGGTTTAGGTTTAGATTTAGGCTTGTATTGATCAATGAGATTAACAAAATTATTTTCTATATTACATGTATTATCAATATTCATGGTGATGGTTTTATGAGGCACGATAATATTACTTAAAGAAGGAAATGTGGTAGGCTCGGTGGTATTGGTAAAATGGGAAGGCAAAATATTGGTATAGATTTGCAAGTTTTTGTTAGGGGGTGCAATAGATTTATTTCCTTTATCATTCACACCCTCAACAATGATAGTATTATTATCTATGAGGTTTTGGATAATAGTGTTCAAATGGAAACACTTCTTAATATCATGGTTAAGATGACAATGGTATTGGTAAAAAAATGGTATAATGGGAAGCTGGCAATGGTTTGGAAGGGTCAATCAGTTTTATAGGAGGGAGTTTCAAAACATCAACAAAAATCAATCTCAACATAACATTATGCAAATATTTAGAAATATATGTAAAAGTATGATAAGGTTTAAACATAGATGACAAATGAGCCACACCTAATTTTACAATTTCTACTTGTGCATCAACATTGTTGGAATAATTGTTGATCTTGATGAAACCTTTGTTGGATTTTTGGAACTTGTGGGTAGATTGTCGAGAGGCATCACTCCTATCAACTGGAGCCATTAGAGTGGATGATTCAAACCAGCTTACTTGAAGTTGATAATTATGAAACACTACACACAATTATGTAAAAGAAGTAAACTCATAAAACAATATCTTCTCTTTAATTTCCTTTTGTAAATTAGAAATGAAAATATGTTGAACATCCATATTGTTCACTCCTGACAATATCTAGACAGTTGGGTGTAATACATCAACTTAGTGACATATTGTCCTAACTGGTAACTATCAAATTATATTATCAAGACTCATTTATTATCAACCTAGGGATGTATAATTGAAATGGAACATCACAATATGCACACTAGGAACCTTTGAAGTCATACTATTCTATCTTTAACCAAAGAAATAATTAACTGAATACTGAAAAAGGAAATGTATAAACAACCTTTTTATAGATTTATATGGAATAAATCAACCTAAACTCATATTGAAACAAGAAATATTCAACTAACTAAATTAATAGAAATATATTATTAAGCATCTAAACTAAATTAAACTACAAAAATAAAGTAAAAGGATTCCTCACCAAGCGGACCCCCTTGGATGATTATTCCTTATTAACAACTATGTCCTCAAAAGATAAACATCCAAAACATTATCATTCACCTATACTAATAACACAAAAGTGAAGGAAATTAATTCTTACTTAGAGAATACAACAAGTACAAGAGTTGATTACATTACTCGGCCAATAGTTTCTGAACAAAATGTGGGAGACTATATAGAAAAATTAACTAGAAAAAACTAATTAGATCAACAGCTCAATCACTCAAATCTAGGGAGAGTGCTTTTATTCAAAATTGGAAACTCCGAATGGAAAAGAGTGGGATATAGTGGACTTTGTTCGACCATAATTTGAACCAAATATTTTCCTAAATCTACTCTATGTCTGGTATGCAAAATAGTTAGGAAGGTAAATTATTTTCCAACCACTTTAAAGAAGTCTTTCATTAAAGAGATAGATATATTTTTGCTTGTGACTTTGCTGACCTCTTCCTTTCTTGAAATGCCTTGTGTTGGAAATAATAGGTACTAAGAGGGGGTGAATCATGACTAATAAAAATTTTAGACTTCTACTTATACCTTTGAACAATAACAAAAGAAACTTCCAAACTATGAAGCATATAACTGTAAATTTAAAGTAAAAGTGCAATGAATGAAATGACAACACATCCACACACATAACACTCATATTTTTATTGTGGAAACCCTTGGTTAGAGAGAAAAACCATGGTGGGCATGAAACCCATAATCTTCTTGTTGCAATAGAAAAGAGTGCTTTGTTAGGAGCTTACAATATGTCACTTTATAGGCTACTCACCCTATTAGGAGTGAATGATACCTTGTTAGAAGTATCTAAAGTCCTATTACAGACTACCTTATTAGAGGATTTAATCCTACTATTATAGTGTTCACCTTGTTAAGGGATTTACAATGAAGTCTTGCTAGAGACTACCCTGTTAAGGGATTTTAACTTATTGAAACTATTAGGAAAACAACAAGAGTAATTGACCTGTGAAATAAACTCTTGAATGCTAATCAGATTCTTTGGTGCTCTATTCAATTTCTGAATCTGATCCTAGATCTTTTATGAAAATGGCTCTGCAATCGCTATCCAGGATCTTACTTTTCAACAATACTTCAATTGCATCTCTGCATCATAACTCTCTTCACTTCTAATATTATATATTATGTTTACCTTCGATTGTAAACCTAATTAGGGTTTATGTTTCCCTCCAAAATATCTTTATCAATCATAACTAACTCATAGAAACTTGAAATCCTTACCGCATCATCCATAACAAATTTTAAGTTGTTATCTCCAATGTGAAATATTCCTTCAATAGTATTGACCAAAATATATCTTTGATTCATATAAAAATTTGTGCACAACTACCTAAGAATTGACTTACTCAACTCTTTAAATAATGTTATATGTTTTTCATTTTGTCTAGATTCATTGAATCGTCCACCGTAATAACCGATTTAGCCAAGTAATGAAAATTGTTCAATAACCTTTAGTTTTACTTGTTCACTAAACTCACTGGTTGGTGGTGTCTTCACTTATGCCTTTACCGGTGTGCCCTAAGAGGAATGGTCACAAATTATAGTATACCTATTATCTTTACACCTTCCAATGTACCGACAGCAAACTTGTCTTCCTTTATCGATATGTTCTTTACATGTTACATTGTTCACCGGTTACCTTTCTGACTTGACTTCTTCTCACCGATTGGATATACTATATACTGTTTGTTGTAACATCATATACTTACACAAAACTTTCTTACCTATGTAATGGTTTTCCAGTAATGACATCCATACTCTATAAAATCATCATTAATGTCACCTCTCAACATTTTGCAATCAAATGTAGACACCTAAAATTTTACATTTGCACTTTAATATTAACTCTTATTAATATGTTCCCTTAACATTATAGTTCATTTTAATTAATTAACTATTTTTTTATATTCCTCTGTTAGAATAACTGAGAGGTGGAGTGAATTAGTGGCCTCAAAAATTAATCCAGTAATCCAACCAAAACTTTATACCACAAATATAAAACCTCTAGTTATCTTCAGTCCTACAAGATGTATGCCTTGTGTGAATCTAACACATATATACTGCTCGGAGAATTAAGCTTTACCGAATAGCAGTTTATCTTTTCTTAACCTTTACCAAATATCAGTAAATAACTTAGTGTTTACCAATCAATCATGTTTTAGTAATGTGTAAAGAAAAACATCAAAGCAATGAACCATATACACATTTGACACATGGATTTTTAATGTGGAAATCATGTTAAGGGAAAAACCACTTGGGACCGGTAACCCAAAATTTTCACTCTTCTGAAGTGAGCTCGGTGAAGAGCCAACCATGTTAAAGGTTACAAACACACTGTTAAGTGTGACCTTGTTAGAGAATTTAAAACTAACATTTTATCACTTGAACTATCATTCACTATGTTTTCAACATGAAAACCTTTTGATACTCCTTGGGATGTATCTCAATATATTAAGGATGGTTAAATTCCACTCTATTAAGAGATTTTATGAATCAATTGTTAAACTGAAATAGTAGATTATCTATTCATAAATACAACTTTCAATTGCATATTTTCAGATCTATTGTAAGTCCGTAATACCTTTCTGATCAATATGCTCTTCTTTTCCTTTTTTCCCCTATTTTCTTTCTACTCAGTGAATGTTGTTGCTTCTCTGTTGCTCGGTGTCTGTATAATTCTTAGCTCTGTTCTTTAGCTTGTATGATCAGATCTGCATGAAGACTTCTTATCTTCACCAGAATTCTCTTCAGCATTCCTTCTTTCATTATGAATTACTTGTCTCTTTATATAGACATGATTTCACTATTTCTTTTCTTTCTTGTTTTCTTTGTTGGTCACTTCTTGATCCATAAAGATTTCCATGCTTGCTTTAGTTTTATTCCGTAAATATCTCCTTATTTTCTGGAATAAAGCATGCTTTAAATCTCCTTCTTATCCTTAGATTTTAACTGATCGATGAAAACAAAGTAATTAATCAGTTAACTCTAAATATATCTTTTCCAGCTAAGTTGTTTTGTCATTTTCTAACTTCAGTTCCTGTCAGTCAACACTTTAGTTGTGCTCGGTGACTCTTGCAGATAGCTCAAGCATCAACTTCAGTTTTGTTCGTTGATAACTAAAGTTAGCTTGGTAATGCTTGCTCTGGCAACACTGTCTGTTGGTTAACACTGTGAACTTCTATGCTATTGGTTCACTGTCTATCAAGGTTTACTATCACTCGGTGTATATGATTACCGACGACAAAAAATTTGTCTCTTCATATCTTTAAGTGTTGTGACAATATGTGTATGAGAAATCATACCATATCAAGTTGACATCAATGACAATATAATACATTAACTGAATTAATGTCTTGCATTTACTTTTTGCATCTTGGTGATCATCAACTTTGTCATCTTCAAACATTCAATCAGTTATAGTTCATCAATCTCTCCCTTTGGCATTGATGGAAACATACTACTAACACAATATGAAATATATCAGTTGTAGTTCATCAATCTCTCCCAAACTTATTTTTTTATAACCAATTCAAATATCTGGCTCTCGGTAAGCTCTTCTAGCTTAGATTTGATTCTTGTAGAGTACTTTCTTCATTCTTCATTCCCTTTACTGGATAGATGTAGAAACTTATGATTCTGTCTCTCCCTTTGTTGTAGAATCTCTTCTCCCTTTTCTGGATAGATATGCAATGTTAACTTTCTCCAATTCTCTCACTTAGATGGATGTTTCTTTGAATATTTCTCTAAAGTTTTCTCTCCCTTTGATTGTTCCTCTCCTTTATGAATATTTCTTTTCTCTTCCTTTGAATTTTCTCTCCCTTATCTCTGGATATTTCATATAGATTCATCTCTCACTTTAACAGCAATGCCAAACATATAATATCTCTCTCCCTAATATATTACCTGAATTTCCTCTCCATTAGTAATTTATCTCTGTAGTAGCCATTAATATATCTAGTTTTTTTTTCTTATAAGTACCTTATTGTACTAATTTTTCAATTCAGTCCATATCTCTTCTTGCATCTGTAGTGTGCAAAAATGTAAATAAAGGAATAAATGATAAGCAACTAAAACTTATTCCTACATATCTACATACACCTCAAAAGTTATGGATAAAGCATGTAAATGAGAATAAATGACAATAAGAAAATAGTTTTAATCTACTCAAAACAACACATGCAAACCTCCCAAATGAAGAAGTGTGAATGATTGTTGGAATGTGATTGCTCACAATCCTGCAACATAACAATGTGATCAAAAGGCTTGTTTAAGATGAGGAGAGGGCTCTTCTTTTATAGATTTTTGAGGAAAATGGACGATTGAGATTCAAATTTGGATGAAGGGATAGGATTGCATAGTTTCAATGATGTGGCCATGCGGTGGAGGCCAAGTGGAGGCCAAGTGAATTAGGGTTTTGACCATTCAAAGGGGGAATGATGCTCAAACATGTGTGAGAAACCTTTAAAAGTGATGGGTAAATGACAATGTGTAAGAAGGTGTAAGAGGGTGTAAGAGGGTGACAAGACCAAAGTTGCTCACACATGTGTGAGAAACTTGAGAAAGTGGTGGCTCGCGGTTGAGTTCACATGTGAAGGGGGACAAATGTGTAAGTGTGTGTAAGATGTGTAAGGCTTTGTAAGAAATGTGTAAGTGGTGTGTAAAATTCACATGTGACTTGGGTTTTGTAAGAGTCACATGTGACTTGGGTTTGCTAATCCTTTGATTAGGATTGTGCAAATGATTAGGGAGTGATTAGGTGGAAGATTAGGATTAATTAGTGACAAGTAGGGTAGAAGGATGGGTTAGGTTAGGGAAGTGAGGTTAGGTGAGGGTTAAATTTAGGAGCCATGTGCTCAAATAGAATTAAATGCAATATTTAATTCCAAGTGGGAGAAAAAGGGATAAGCTAGGTTAGTTTAATTAATTTAAGAATTAATTAAGCTTTAGGGAAATGGAATAGGATAAGACTAAATAAATGTAAATTTATTTAATTAGGGGTAGGGATAAATAAGAATCTTAATTAAATAAATGTAAATTTATTTAATTAAAGGTAAGATAGGGATTATTAAATAAATAATAAATATCTATTTAATTAGGCTAGGATAAGGGTAATGAACAGATTTTAGTGTCTACATTTTTCCCCTCTTTGATGTAGCATCGTGAAATGATGTTGGATCAAAGAAGATTAAAACATAGTGGATAAAAGGGATAATACTAGTAGCATGATGCCCCAGTCACTAGAGGATGAGGAAGGATGGTGAGTAAGGAGTGGTATGCCCCCTCGAGAGGACATGTGGGTTCAGAGAACACAAGTGTGCTCTCAAAATGGATAGGAATGATAGAAGGAAAGGGGAAAGGAGAGGGATGATGAAGGAAGAATTGATAAAGTAATGTTGCAATGGCATGAGCAACCTAATTTTGATATGCAAGGTATGAGGAACCAAGATGACAATGTGTCAAGGACATGATAAAAAAGGTCAAATACAACCGTATGTCTTATGACACCATGATGTGGAAGACCATGATGCATTGGGAGAATAGGATGAAAAGATGATAATAAATGCAAAAAACTAACACATACAAGAAACAAGAAAGCATGCACATGCAAATGTTAGAGATATAAATCAATAAATGTATGTGTTGGAAATATACCTATTGGGAGCACGCTCAGACATGCAAATGTTAGAGATATAAATCAATAAACCACACTAACATGACTAAAAACATATTATAAAACAAAGACTTCCATCACAACCTCTGATGAGATGAACAAGGGAACCCAATGCCTTGTTGATTTTCTCTTAGAGATGTATGTGGGTGTGCTCTCCCAACACAATATTAAAATCATACTAGATTTGCTTGCTTTGAATTGAAACTATAATGCAACTAATGGATGTGATGAAGAGCTCAAGAACAAGTATGAGGAACTTGTCTCAAGCCTTCACCAATGAAGATGAAGATGCAACACTAAGCTAGAATGATATGCATGAGATAATAAAACCATATTCATTCACCATTAATCCTAGCATGTGATTTCTAGATTCAATAATGAACAAAAGCATAAAAAACATGAACATGAACTAATAAATTCTAGAGTAATTATAACATGTTAACAATGCATAAAAGGGAGATTATTTGCTCTTGGCAAGAGCCTCTATTTATAGATTTTTGGAAGGAAGGAGAGGGCTTGAATGAGGTGGAGCTCATGTGGCATCCACATGAGGGGCACATAAGCCATGCAAGAGGCCAAGTTTGCTCACACGTGTGTGAGTAACTTGTGATGTGATGGGTCAAAGTGTACTTAAAGTACACATGTGAAAGATCTTGTAAGAGGTGTAAGAGTTTTAGTCCGATGAAACACTTTTAGAAAGTGTAATAAAGTGTCATCAAGGTTGTAAGAAACCTTGTTGGCACCAAATTAGCATGATTTTGAAAATTCAAATTTAGAAATTTGTTTACACATGTGTGAGCAAATAATTAGGACTTATATGTGTAGGAATCTTAAAATTAGCCTAGTTAACCTTAGTTAATTAGTGAGTAGGTCTATTTGGTGAGAGTGATGTGAGGTAGGGTAGGATCTAGGTTTAAATTAGTTTAATCCAAATTAGATTTAGATTAATTGTGGTTAACTAGAATTAAGTCATGTGGAGGAAAAAATAAATTATAAATTTATTTAAAAGGGATAAATGAGGGAAATGTATATAAATAAGATTTAATACATAAAAGGGGGAATAATATTTAAAATTAAGATTTACTATGAAGATGAATCATATTTAATTAAATAAATAAATTAAATAGATAGAAGAATATAACAAATATAATTAATTAAAATTAACTATAATGTTATGGGGATAGTAATTAAATTAATATAAGAACGATTTTGGATGTCTACATGAAGATGTTAAGTTGATGATCACCGAGCTGCAGAAAGTAAATGCAAGACATTAAATAAGTTAATGTATTGTATTGCCATTGATGTCGACTTGATATAATCTGATTGGTTATATACATAGTGTAAAAGACTTCAAAGAACCAAAGAGAAAAAGGTTATGCTATCAGTAATGCATAAAATTTTAGTATGCACTAAGTGACAAAAAACACCAATGGATAGTGCACCCTGATGGATAGTGCACCCCGATGAATAGAGAACCCTGAGAGATGAGTCACAGTGATACCTGAACAAGACACCTAGTCAAGCATTACCGAGAGTAGAACCACAGTGTTACCCAAAGGATAGGAAACCCCGATGGACATACAACCCCAATGGATAGAGATACCCAAGGACAACTAAAGTCAAGATCGAGCTAACAAGGAGTTAAACACCGAAAAGAACTGAAGTTCAGAAACAACAAAAGACTTAGCTGGCATGAGGTAAATATGAATTTAACTAGTTGATAACATTGTTTTCATTGAAAAGTTAAAATCCAGAGATAAGCTAGAGTTTTAAAGTTGTTTTATTCCAGTTGTCAAGGAGAAATCTATGGGATAAAACTGAAGTATGCTTTAAAGAAAGAATGGAAAGAATTGTGGATCACGCCAACAACAAGAAAGTTAAAGACCTAGAAATAGTGAAATTATGTCTATAAGAGAGACAAGATAATTCATTATGAATTAGGGGTGAATAGAGAAGAAGATGTTGAAGAGAATACTAGTGAAGAAGACTTCATATAGTCCTGATCAAACAAGCTAAAGAACAGAGGTAAAGATTTATACAGACACCGAGCAATAGAGAAGCACAACATCACCAAGCAGAAAGAAGTGGAGCAAAGGTATTAAAGGGAAACATTGATCATAAAGGTATTATGAGCTTACAATAGATCTAAACATCTGGAAGTCTAAGTTATATTTATGAACAGATCATATATTGTTTCAATTTAACCATTGATTTAGAAAGTATCCTAACCAAGCAGGATTTAACAATCCTTTATATATTGAGATACATCCCAAGAAGTATCAAAAGGTTTATCAGGAAGATAGCATAGTGAATGTCAGATATCAAGTGATAAACTGTTAGTGATAAATCCTCTAATAAGGTCACACTTAATAGTGTGTTTGTAACCTTTAACAGGGTTGGCTCTTCACCAAGCTCACTTCAGAAGAGTGAAAATTTTGGGTTATCGGTCCCAAGTAGTTTTTCCCTTAATAGGGTTTCCACATTAAAAATCCATGTGACAAATGTGTTTATGATTCATTATTTTGATATTTTTCTTTATACATTACTATATTGGATTGATCAGTAAACACTAAGTTATTTATTGTATTTCGGTAAAGGCTATACTATTATTCATTAAAGCTTAAGAATAAGGTTTAAACAGTGGACTCCGAGCAGTAGTTATTTTATAAGATAATTTAAGGGCATACATCTTGAAGGACTAGAGAAAAATAGAGGTTTATAATTGTGGTACTAATTTTTTGGGTTGATATTGGATTAAATTTTGAGGCCACTGATTCCCCCCCCCCCACCTTCTCAGTTATTCTAACAATTGGTATCAGAGCTTGTGTTCTTAGAAATGAAGGTTTCAAGACCTAAGCTAAAGATCACAAGATGAGAAAAAGAGATGTGCCTAAATTGAACAAAGACAACTTTGCATCATGGAAAAGTGGGATAAGACTCCACCTATCAGGTATTGGAAATGATGTTACTCAATACTTGGATACTGAATATGTGTTCTCTATAGGACCTCACACACTTGATCAATTGTGATAAAAGCATGAGCACAATTCTATGATGATAGAACTTGCTTCCTCACTCTCAGATGTTGAATTTGAAGATGTCAAAACATGCACCACTACAAAGAAAATGTGGGACAAATTGAAGCTAGTACATAGAGGAGATGCAAATGTACTAAGAGATAAGGTAGAAAGACTAAGAGGAAGGTTTGATGATCTAAGAATGAAATAAGGATAAAATATCACTCTATACAGTTGTAAAATCAAAGAGGTAGTCAATGCTATCTGAGGATTTGGAGGTTTAATTGAAGAAGAAATAGTGGTAAGTAAAATCCTAAGAACCTTATTGCCTATTTATGCTATTAGAGTATCTGCTATACAAGAAATGAGAGCAGTAGCAACCAACAAAGTCACTCTAGATAGTTTGGTTGGTAGACTTATTTTATTTGAGATGAATAACTTTGACAACAGTTTCCTACCATTTATTGATTCTGCATTCAAATCTTATTTGAAAATAAGTCAAGTCATAAACACACTATGAGAAATGATAGTGAAAGTGACAGTGATGACCAAGAACTTGATGAGATTGAAGCACTAATGGCTAGAATATTGAAGAGAGGTAAAGGTAGATACAAGGTAAATTACCATTGGTATGTTTTAATTGTAAAGGGATTGGACACTTTGTTGCTAGATGTCCTAACAAAAGAAAAGAAGACAGAAACAGTGACAGATCATATGAAAAGAAGTTTGACAGAGGTGATAACAGAGATTACAAAAGAAATTGACAATCTAATAGAAGAGATACCCAAGACTACAAGGACAAAGGGAAGAAATCTTGTTACCTGGATGAGAACAAAGTTGGAGATACTGACACCGAATCTGATGAAGATATTGAGATGGTATTTGTTGCCATGAAGGATGATTCAAACGAAGAGGAAAGGTATGTTGAGACTAAACTCATATCTAAGGTTAGTAACAATGATGTCTAGATTATTGATAGCATTTGTACTCACCACATGACTAGAGATAAGAAAATTTTGAAACTTTTGAGTATTATAATGGTGGATCTGTAAGAATGGGTAATGACTCACCCTGTCCAGTTGAAGGTAAAGGAACTATAATGTTGAATAATCTGTTTAGATGTGAAAATGCATACTGGGTAAAAGGACTTAACTATAATCTATTGAGTGTTTCATAGCTGAATAACATAGGTCACCAAGTTACATTTGAGAAAAAAAAGGCAAAGATCTTTAATGAATCAAGAAGGTTGATCGAAACTAGTGAACAGACAAAAGGTAACCTATTCTATCTTGATGATATAAACACCACTTGTTTAATGGCTATAAATGAAGACATATAGTTGTGGCACAAAAGGCTATGTCATGTGAATTTTTACAACATGATTAAGATAAGTAATAAAAGAAAAATAAGAGGCTTGTCAGGCATGTCAAAGCCCGACCATATCATGTGTAAGAATTATCAAAAAGGTAAAATGACAAAGTCTAGTTTCAAGAGAAAAACCCATACATCTAATGTCATTCTAGAATTAGTCCATATTGATCTATGTGG
>MU227940.1:3889749-3915194 GCA_018584345.1 Thuja plicata | reverse complement strand
CATGAGAACTAAGAGATACTATGGTGATAGATACTTCATTCTATTTGTAGATGATTATTCTAGAATGATGATAGTTATGTTCTTAAAAGAGAAATTAGAAGCATTCAAGATGTTTAAATGGTATAAAGCTATAGTAGAAAAACAAAGTGGTAAGAAATTGAAATGCTTAAGATCAGATAGAGGAGGAGAATTTATTTTTGATGAATTCACTAACTTTTGCAATGAGCATGGAATTAAAAGACATGTTTATGCACCAAGAACACCACAGCAAAATGGGATTGCTGAAAGAAGAAATAGATCCATTGTTGATTGTGCCAAAACACTGATGATTGAAAAAGAGATCACTCAAACATTCTGGAGGAAAGCTGTCAGTACTACTGTCTACACATTGTACAGAGTTCAATTGAAGAAAGACACCAAAAAGACACCTTATGAGCTATGGTATGGATACACCCAATGTAAGTTACTACAGAATTTTTGGAAGTCAATGTTATATTTTGAAAGATGATAGAAATGGAAAGATTGACTCCAAAAGTGAAGAAGGAATCTTTCTAGGGTATTCCACCAAAAGAAAGGCTTATAAATGTCTTAGCAAGTCCTCTAACAAAATCATTGAGAGTGCAAATGTCAAAATAGATGAATTTGCTAAGAAAAATGATGAGGAAAGAAGAAAAGAACCAGAAGACTACAATCGGTTTGTCTACAATGAAGAACCTGACACTCTTCCTAAGCAAAAATGTATCACTCCTGTGCAATAGAAAAATGCACCCGAGTATCAGGCTACAAACACCAAAAATCAGGAAATTGCTCAAAATGATGTTTCAAGCGATGGAGATTAGAATGAAGGTCAAGATGATGATCAAAATAATGAACAAAGAGTTGAACTGGTACTTGCCAATTATGTTAGAAGACATCATCCACATAACCATATCATAGGAGACAAGAAGGCTGGAATGAGAACAAGAAGTAAGTCACTAAACACTAGATGTTTAATTTGTGATTTTGAGCCTAAAACTGTTATTACTGCACTTGAAAATGAAGAATGGGTCAGTGCTATGAATGAGGAAATAGAATAGATTGAGAAGAATAGAACATGGACATTAGTACCTAGACCAGTCGACAAGAATGTCATTGGTACCAAATGGATATTCAGAAACAAGTTGAATGAGAATGGAGAAGTCACAAGGAACAAAGAAAGATTAGTATGCAAGGGGTATGCACAAGAAGAATGTATTGAATATGGAGAAACCTTTGCACCCATTGCTAGAATAGAAGGAGATAGGATTCTACTCTCTTATGCTAGATTCAAAGGATTCAAGGTATACCAAAAGGATGTCAAATCTGCATTCCTAAATGGAATACTAGAAGAAGAGGTATACATTGAAAAACTAGAAGTGTTTGTTGATCCTAACAAGAGAAACATGGTTTATAGACTACAAAAAGCCTTGTATGGATTGAAACAAGCACCTAGAGCCTCGTATGAAATACTTCACTCATATCTCATAAGTATTGGATTTTTAAGAACAAGTGAAAATAGTAATCTGTATTTAAAAGAAGATTCTCATGATAACATTTTGATTGTTGAAATATTTATTGATGATATCATAGTTGGGGGTAATGATATGTTAATAAAATATTTTGCTAATGAAATGAGCAAAGATTTTGAGATGTCAATGTTTGGGGAGATCAAATTCTTTCTTGGTCTACAGATTCTTCAACAAGATGTAGGCATATATATCACACAATCCAAATACATCAAGGAAGTGTTGAAGATATTCAAGATGGAAGATTCCAAACAAGTTGGAAAACCTATGGAAACCAGATGCAAGCTGACAAAGGAAGACAAGACAACCAAGGTAAATCAGACCCTATATAGATCAATGATTGGAAAACTCATGTATGTTGTTCATACTAGACCAGATATAGCACATGCAATTGGAATAGTTGCAAGATTCTCTGCTAATCTCAAAGAATCACACATGATTGTTGTCAAAAGAATTCTAAGATATCTAAAAAATACCAAGGACTATGTCTTATGCTATAAAAGAGAAGGAAAATTTAAGCTTCAAGTCTATACAGATGTTGATTGGGCTGGAAACTTAGATGACAGAAAGAGCACAACAGGAGGAGCATTATTTATCGGTTATAGACTTGTCACATGGATAAGTAAGAAGCAAGGATGCATCTCACAATCTATTGTAGAAGCAAAATATGTGGTTGTTGCTGCAAACTGATCTAACATTGCATGGATTAAACAATTACTGGAAGTTATGAACATGAAAATTCTTGAACTAGTGATTATCTATTGTGATAATACTATTGCAATAAACATTTCTAAGAATCCTGTGATGCATGCTAAAAATAAGCATATTGCTATCAAGTATCATTACTTAAGAGAACAAGTACAATAGAAAGAGGTGATACTAGAATATGTTCAATACAAGGAAAAATTAGTAGACATATTCACAAAGTCATTGCCTAAAGATATATTTGAGTACCTGAGAAAGAGACTAGGGGTCCGACCCTTGTCTTTTAGTCACTAAGCTGACTAGGAGGCTGCATCAACCTACACATATTCAGAAGATCTTTTATTCTGAAGCAAGCAAAAAGATGGACTACAAAGATACATCAGTACACATAAAGGTACTTATCTACACCGAACACTAGAGTCATTGTATTGCTGATGGATAGTGAAATTCAAAGAGTATATTATAAAAATGAGGAAGAATATACTTTGGTATTGTTGTCAAAGGGAGAGAAGTATCCAAAGAGAGAGATTATATCCATACAAAATATCCCTCATAACCATCCAAAGGGAGAGAGGTATCCTAAGGGAGAGATGAATTTAGGAGAGAAATTATATATTCATATGAAATATCTATTGATGTCAAAGGAAAAAGAGATATTCAATCAAGGAGAGGAACAGTCAAAGGGAGATACAACATCAAAGAAGAGATTCTACATCAAAGGGAGAGACAGAATTCAAATTTGCTACATCTATCCAGTAAAGGTAATAAAGATTGAAGAAAGTACTCTGCAAGAAACAAATCTAAGCTATATGAGCTTACCGAGAGCCAGATATTTGTATTGGTTATAGAACAATAAGTTTGGTAGATTGGTGAACTACAACTGATATATTTCATATTGTATTAGTAATAATGTAGTATGTTTCCATCAATTCCAAAGGGAGAGATTGATGAACTATAACTGATTGAATGTTTGAAGATGTTAAGTTGATGATCATTGAGCTCCAGAAAGTTAATGCAAGACATTAAATCGATTAATGTATTATATTGTCATTGATGTCAGCTTGATATAATCTGATTGGTTATATACATAGTTTCAAAGACTTCAAAGAACCAAAGAGATAAAGGTTATTCTATTAGTAATGCATAAAAGTTTAGTATGCACTAAGTGACAACAAACACCGACAGACAGTGCGCCCCGATGGATAGAGAACTCTGAGAGAAGAGTCACAGTGATACCTGAGAAAGATACCCGATCAAGCATTACCGAGAGTAGAACCATAGTGTTACCTGATAGACAGACAACCCTGATAGACAGAGATGTCCAAGGACAACTGAAGTCAAGACCGAGCTAACAAGGAGTTAAACACCAAAATGAACTGAAGTTCAGAAATGAAAAAAGACTTAGCTAGCAGGAGATAAATATGGAGTTAACTAGTTGATAACATTGTTTTCATCAACAAGTTAAAATCCAGAGATAAGCTAGAGTTTTAAAGTTTTTTTATTCCAATTGTCAAGGAGAAATCTACGAGATAAAACTGAAGTATGCTTTAAAGAAAGAATGGTGAGAATTACGGATCACGCCAAGAACAAGAAATTCAAAGACCTAGAAATGATAAAATTATGTCTATAAGAGAGACAAGATAATTCATTATGAATTAGGGGTGAATAGAGAAGAGGATGCTGAAGAGAATAGTGGTGAAGAAGACTTCATACATTCCTGATCAAACAAGATAAAGAATAGAGCTAAAGATGTATGTGGACACCGAGCAATAGAGAAGCATAGCATCACCGAGAAGAAAGAAGTGGAGCAAAGGTATTAAAGGGAAACATTAATCAAAAATTTATTATGAGCTTACAATAGATCTAAACATTTGCAAGTCTAAGTTGTATTTATGAATAGATCATATATTGTTCCAGTTTAACCATTGATATAGGAAGTCTCCTAACCGAGCAGGATTTAACAATCCTTTATATATTGAGATACATCCCAAGGAGTATCAAAAGGTTTATCATGAAGATAGCATAGTGAATGCGAGATATCAATTGTTAAACTATTCGTGATAAATCCTCTAACAAGGTCACACTTAACAGTGTGTTTGTAACCTTTAATAGGATTGGCTCTTCACCGAGCTCACTTCAGAAGAGTGAAAATTTTGGATAACTAGTCCCAAGTGGTTTTTCCCTTAACAGGGTTTCCACGTTAAACATCCATGTGTCAAATGTGTTTATGATTCATTGTTTTGATATTTTGTTTTACACATTACTATATTGGATTGATCAGTAAACACTAATTTATTTACTATATTTCGGTAAAGGCTAGACTACTATTCGGTAAGGCTTAAGAATAAGGTTTAAATAGTGGTCTCCGAGCAGTAGTTATTTGATAAGATAATTTAAGGGCATACATCTTGAAGGACTGGAGATAAATAGAGGTTTATAATTGTGGTACTAAGTTTTTGGGTTGATATTGGATTAATTTTTTAGGCCACTGATTACCTCCCCCCCCCCTCTCAGTTATTCTAACATCCTGAACCCATTGCTCAAAAATATCATAATCATAAGGAGGCTTACGATCTGGATCCACACTAGAACTGCTTGGTATTCCTCTAATATATGAATCTTTCTGTATTGCATCTATTTTTTCATAATTCTCTGTCAGCTTTCCAGGTCAATGTGCACATTTGAGTTTTGTGATTCAAACCCTAGGTCCAACAGACTAGCGAATTCAGTCTCGATTATTGACAAAATTTGCTCGAGTATTTTTATTGACAATTGCTTTTCTATTTTCATCATAATTTTTGACGCAGAGAATGACAATTTCTAGGCAAGAGAATACTTGAGGTAATGTCATGTGTGTTGACCCAGCAACCCACACTGCAATTTTATTTGTCTTTGCCTTTACCATGCTATTAAATGGATAAAATTTTGAATCCTTCTTTGGATCTTTCCACGTATTTTCAATTGCAAATCTAATGTCCATGATTCCCTTATTTCCATCGATAAAAATATCAAAAACATCATGGAATTCATCGGTGAAACCTGGTATTTTAACCAGTTTGTGGAAGTATATTATCTATGTTTCCTTTCTTTGCCTTTTACTCATAGTCTTGGTATTTATTTTTCCCATCATGGACCGTGGTATACTGGTTTTACTATTTACTTGTAGAAAAATTCAAATAATTCTACATAGATGAAAGCTACAATTTACAGGTGTGATTGAAAATTAAACCTTAATTCTACGACTACAATCTAAATAGTAAAACACTAGATTTGAAAAATTTACAAGGCGGGACGTAGGTGTTCATGATTTTACCCAAAAATTAAATTTGTGCAGACTGTGAGTGGACAGAGATCTGAGAGACTCTGTTGCATTCCTCAATCATCAACCTACAAGTCATAACCCCTTTCTGAATCTCCAATACAGTATACTAGTAAGAACTGAAAATTTAAAAACTTAGGTTAAAATTGTACAATCGTGAGTACTGAGTCGTCAGTCATGACTCGTCACTCATGTTAACTTTTATTACTTCTCTAGATATTTGAGGTCACTAGGACCCAAAGTTGAGCTTATTGCTTATTAAATGTTAAGTTACTGTTTTACTCCAATTTTGATTTTAATTAAACTTAGCTGAGTATTAATTCATGACACATGCCCTATTTCTGGGGGACATTTGAAAAAAGAATTGACTTCTCCACAAATAGGCCCGAAATATACCTTGGGTCGTTGATACATTTCTCATCCAACAATCATGGAAGTCACTATCACGTGTCGCAGGTCTCATTTACTTTTGGGTTTTCACTTGTCAATAGTACAGTACATGATATGTAGACTCGTAGACTTGTAGTCACCTAGTCACCTCACACGTCATCATCAAATGACACTGATTGTGTGAGTGTACATGTGTCATGATTCTGGAATAGGTTTGCAAAAAATAGGTTTATTTTCCCTTTTGGCCTGAAATACACTGCACATCGTTGAACCGTGCTCATCCAACGGTCGCTGGAAGTCACTATCATGTGTCACATTGTCGCAGGTCTCATTAAATTTTGGCTTGTCATCTAATGTCACTAGGTCACGTGTCACGTAATCATTTGAAATTACAACTTCAACTTATTTTTTATTACATTTACTAAATGTTTAGTTTTACAGTTTAGTCCAATTTAGGTTTTAATTATACTTAATTGAGGGTTAATTCATGACACGTGCCTTGTTTCTGGAGTAGGTTTGCAAAAATAGGGTATTTTTCCCCTTTCAGCCCGAAATTCACCATACATCGTCGATATGTTCTCATTCAATGGTTGGCAGTCACTATCTTTAAATTTATTAAATTTAAATTAATTTAAATATTTAACAATTAATTATATTTTGAGTAATGTTTAACTCGGACTTTAACATTGAATTGATTTCAATTATTTCTATCTGTATTATAATTGAAATTACATTATCACACATCGATATGACATATTGGCAAATTTGGCATTTAATTTATCACTATAGACCACATAATTTTTATGTTTAATTTTTAATATTTAATATTTAAAACAAAAAAAAAACACAACAAACTATAGAAACCCTCCATTTTAAAAACAATAATAAAACTCTTTTAAATGTTAAAAATAGAAACTTGCTTTGTCTCTGGACTAATAAAGAATATTAATCATTTTAAAAATTTATAATCTCAGATTTAAAAATGGAAGTACTAACCCATCGCTTCTTTATTTCTACTGAAGCATACTTAAATGTCTAATACACAGATAAAGAAACTAATTAAAATATTGTAATCACAGAGAATTCTAAGAATCATTTTTTGTACCCATAAAAAGAAAATTGAAACGAAATTGGAAATTTTTAATTATTTTTTTCATAAAATTATATTGTAGAGTAAAAACAAAAACCTACTAGGTCACTGGCAGTGGACCTATGCCAGTGGACTAGTGTCATAGTCTATAGAAACCCTTATTTGGATAGATACAATCGAAGTAGAATACGCTAATCGATATTTTAACAAGGAAGATGCTAAGTGAAAAGTAATAAAACTGAAATCGTTAAATCCATAAAACTTAAAAGGAAAATTGAAATTAGGTTGCAAAATTTCCGTTAATATGTTCTAAAAATTTACAATTGTCGTAGTCCCTCCAAAATTTTAAAGAGAAAATGAGGGGGTTCAGGGTTGCAAAATTGCAACTTGCTAGGTTCTTACTATTGGCAAGTTGACTCCCAGGGAGTATATGGCTTATTTTGTGTTTTCATTATGGCAACAAATTCATATGAAGTTTTGACAAGTAAACTATGAAGTGTAAATTGACTAAGTGCAGAAGACAGAACAGAACAGTGACTTGCAACCGATCAGGGCATCAGCGCATGTGCGTACGACCACATCAAGTTATGTGCATTCAAACTTAAGCTCTATGGTATGTTATTATGCTTACCCTATATATGCATGGTATGGAATGGCAGTACGAACAAGTTACAGAAAGAATAAGTACACCAGCAATCCAGAATACAGAGTATGAAGCCGACTTCATTGTTTTGATTAGCGTGTAATATTTTGTTATGTAAAGGCTAAGAGCCTATTGTAATAAGTTTTTAATTATGTATTAAACATTGTTGTAAACACACTTAAGCCAATTTGTTTGGAAGCATTGTGTATTATGTTTTTGGGCCGACTAAGGTCTTGTTTATAGTTGCGTCTATTCAGGCATAAAGATATATATATGTAATGCAAAGATACATTTGAAGTGTTGTCAAAATAATCAGAGAAGATGTATAGCAGAGCAGTATGAAGATATCAGTATGAGATAGAGCCCTTAAAGAAGTTAAGAGCATAAGCGCATAACTGGAACTAATCAGACATCTGTGTCACATACAACAGTTCACTTTTGGATATAGTGCATATCTATTCTCAGGATGTTGTAGCCTTCTTTCTCTTTGAGCGGTGAGCTCTTAGACAGTGAGTCCTCACCCCTAATAGGTTTTTTTGTAAAAGAATCCTAACAAGGTCAGACCCTTAACTAGGTCATTGTACTCACATTGTAAAGACTGCTTCTAACAGGGAAAAAGAACTTTAACAGGTTCATTATACTAGTACAATATTTGGGTACTAATTCCCACCGGGGTTTTCCTCTAATCAAGGTTTCCCCATAATCATATCAAGTGTTATGTGTTCTTGTGTTAAGCTTCATTGGATGTGTATTTGATTTATGTTTAAGTTGCTGAATTTGAATAATTAGCTAAACACTGATTCACCCCCCTCCCCTCTCAGTGTTTCCAACAATTGGTATCAGAGCTCTGGTCCTCAAAGAGAAAATTTTAACCACATGAGGAGATTATGGATTCAGAAGAAGTCAAACATCTGAAAAATAATCTTGAAGCAGCCCTTGAAGATCTAAATAGATTTGAGAAATAAAATGAAGAACTTAAACTAAAATTTGATGGCTCACAAATGCTTATCAAGAAACTAAGGAAAGAACTAAAACAGTTCTCCACCAATGATTTGAAACTGAATGAAGAGAACATGTCTCTGAAAGATAAGATAGAAGAATTGAATGATCAATTAACTAATAGCTTAATAGCTATTGAAGAGAAGAACAAAGAAAACAAACAGTTGGATGAAGAACTCATGCAAGCCAATATGAAAATCTTGGATTTGGAAAATATCAAGAATAAAATTGAATCTGAACTATCAGGAGCAAAAGACAAGATTGATAAATTATACACAAGCTCTAATCTGATTCAATCATAGCTCTATGCACAAAATCTAAAAGGTGACACCACTAGTATGGGATATAGTTTAGCTCAAATTGAGATCAACTCATTACAAGAAAGAAAGAAAGAAAGCTCTAACAGAATCTTCAGAAGAAAAGAAAATTGAAAATCATGAAGAGGTCAAAGCTGAATCACCAAAAGATAAGCACAAGCTAGTCAACCATACTTGCTATGCCTATAACAAGCATGGACACTTGGAAAGAGATTTTAAGAATGTAAGACCCTTCAATGGTTACTGTTACTCCTATAATAAGTTTGGTCATAGGGCTATTCATTGCAGAACAAATCAAAGAAATCAGCCACAACTAAACCAAAGGAATCAAACTCAATTCAATCAGAGAAATCAACCTCAAACAAACTTGCAGAACATCACATGTCAGATATGTAACTATAATAGACACACAGCCAAGCAATGCATCATGATGAATAACAACACCAGACCTCCTATCATATGTCACTCATGTGGAAAATTTGGACATATCTCAAGGTTTTGCAGATCAAGAACAAAAGGACAAGAGAATCCCAAGAAGTCTTTGTTTGAAGAATCAAGAGAAGTCAAGTTTGTGGGAGCCAAAGCTAATTCAGATAAAATATGGGTTGAAGTGAAGAAGGATAATGAAGAGAACAAGGTAGCAGATGCATCCTCAGTGGATGCACCTTCTACTTCTGAATAGTTGACCCTCATGGTCTTAGGGGAGCTATTCTAGCTCTGAACCCCTGCATGGCTGGTATTCTCACCTCTGAGTATGCACCTATGGATTTATGCATGTAATCATGAATTAAGGTTGTATGCATTCACGCATTGCCTTTACTTTGTTCAGAACAAAGTTTGAAATTATCTATGTAAATTGCGT
Organism: Thuja plicata; assembly: GCA_018584345.1. Classification (NCBI taxonomy): domain Eukaryota; kingdom Viridiplantae; phylum Streptophyta; class Pinopsida; order Cupressales; family Cupressaceae; genus Thuja; species Thuja plicata. The sequence continues at coordinate 3,905,325 of MU227940.1, read as the reverse complement.
TACGACAACGAGCATTAAATGCAATTGATCTTTATATAAATTCGAAAAAGATCTTAAAAACCTCACTTTGCATTTGAGATTGAAGCATTTAGAAAGCAGATAGGCATCGAGCATCAAAGCACTAACATCTTGAAGGATTAATTGGTTTGTAAAAAGATTACATTTAGAACAGAACCCTAGTAGTCGCATCATTTTAGAATCATCATGAAACCCTACTTAACCTAGTTACAAGTATGGCAACTCCTATTGTATTTGACATTGCTGAGAGGAAGAGATTTTTTTTTAAGAAGCATCCATTCAAGTCCATACTAGATGATGTTGAAGGAGCATTCTCTAGGACTCCGCTAGGAGTCGTACATGTAGAAGACATCCGCGCATACATTTATTGCAAGAAAGAAACATTTGGAGACAACAGCATTGCATCTCTCATGGGTTCTATGATGAAACCAGATTATACATTCAAGGATGAATATGTGCATCTCACTGATAACCCTATCTTTGAGTATTCCAATGTGCATGAGTTTTATGAGCCAGAATGGGTGAAGATATTACTGAGCAGGATACATGATGATTTATACTAGATAGGTGAGTTTCCTGTCTGCATCACTGTAGATCTAATTCATGAGATGACTGGACTTCCCAAGACTGGACCAGTTCTTCCAACTAGTAAAGATGTTAAGAAACAAGTTGAGAAAGCATGCTTATCCAGGAGTGATAGGCATGGTATGACAGTTGATCCCATCAAGGAAGATGACATTAATCTAGTTACCATGATACTAGGTTATAAATTTCAACACGCAAGCAGACTAAACAGTGTATCTGCAGCCACTGTCTTAGCAGCAATAAAAATGGTGAATGATAATACTCAATACAACCTATGTGAGATATTGTGCGCTCAATTGATTGACAACATCTGAGCTATCAAGCATGAAAAGATCAAGATATTTAGGTTTGGCTCACTGATCATATATCTCTACTTCCACATAGTAGGAAAGGTTGCAAATCTCTACCTAGACATAAGCAAACCCACTATGTCATAGATTTCACTAAAAGCCACATCAGAGAGTAGTGTGAAGGATTCTATGGACATGGACATTAAGACATTCAAAATCAAGATGCAGAAGAGGTTCAGGATACCTAAGAAAATAGTTGAAAAGTACAAAGACACCATATGCTTCATGGTGGAGACTGACTATACTTGCATGGAGGTAGTTGAGCCTAGGACAAAATGGATTCACCCTCTTGTTTATGAAGTCAAAGAACATGTTCTGGAAGGTTATGCACAATTCCTCTTATCTACACCCAAGGATCCCAATGAACCTAGATGGGGCACTTACAAAGAAAAGACAATTCAAGTTGATTCTATCTTATACAGTGCTGAGAACAAAAGGAAGGCATCTAGGATTACCTCAAATATCCTAAAAGTTCATGGTGTTACACAAGAAGATATTGATAGAGCTAAAGAAGCTAATATAGCCAAAGAACTTGAGAAGACTCCCACAGAAGTAAAAATAGAAAAGACTGATGATATGCCCAAGAAGAAGAAGAAATCAAATGAAGATACATCTGCACCATCAACCACCATTGATCTGGATGCATCTCCACCATCAGTACCTAGCAAGAAGTCTAGAGGAAGGAAGAAAGTGCCCACTAGTCATCCATCCTCAAGAACTACAAGGAGCAAGGTAAAGAACACTCAAGATCCTCCTGAGGTAGGTTTCAGACCTAGTCTTAATGTCTTAAGGAACAAAATTGTCAATGAAGGAAGACTAGAGTCTCTCAAGAATATATATGACAAATATCAAGAGATAGACGAATCAGAGATTCATTCTATGATCATCTCTCATATGATTAAGTTCAAAAGGACTGTATTGGAAAATAAAATAAAATGGAGATCAATAAGATAAGGACCCGGCAGACTCAGTTGAGAAATGCACTTGTGCCCTCCTTAGAAACATCAAACAAATTGATGCCACAATTGTCACGTATGATCAAGGTCCCTACATGGACCTGATAAAAATGGAGAATCTCACTTATGCTCTATGCGCCCATCTCCAGACAGTTGATGCAATGAAGGCATTCTGCCAGCAAGAGATAAAGAATCTTCAAGTTGTATATCTAGATGTTTATATGGAGTAAGTATCTAGAGACTTACAATTTTGACACCTTTGTCATTAATGTCAAAGGGGGAGTAATATACAAGTAATATGTGTATATATGGGGAGAAATATATATTATAAAGTATAATGATACACAGTTTTTGTGTTAGTCAATTTTGAGTAACTTGGCCACATTCCTTTGTTGCCATTAATGAAAAAGGGGGAGATTGTTGGAAAGTTGACTCCCAAGGAGTATATGGCTTATTTTGTGTTTTCATTATGGCAACAAATTCATATGAAGTTTTGACAAGTATACTATGAAGTGAAAATTGACTAAGTGCAGAAGACAGAACAGAACAGTGACTTGCAGTCGATCAGGGCATCAGCGCATGTGCGTACGACCACATCAAGTTATGCGCATTTAGAATTAAGCTCTATGGTATGTTATTATGATTACCCTATACATTCATGGTACAGGATGGCAGTATGGACAAGTTGCAAAAAGAATAAGTACACCAGTAGTCCAGAATACAAAGTATGAAGCTGACTTCATTGTTTTGATTAGAGTGTAATCTTTTGTTATGTAAAGGCTAAGAGCCTATTGTAATAAGTTTGTAATTATGTATTAAACATTTTTGTAAACATGCTTAAGCCAATTTGTTTGGAAGTGTTGTGTATTACATTTTTGGGCCGACTAAGGTTTTTTTTATAGTCGCATCTATTCAGGCATAAAGATATATATATATAATGCAAAGATACATTTGAAGTGTCATCAAAATAATTAGAGAATATGTATAGCAGATCAGTATGAAGATATCAGTATTAGATAGAGCCCTTAAAGAAGTTAAGAGCATAAGCGCATAACTGGAACTGATCAAACATCTGTCTCACATACAGCAGTTCACTTTTGGATATAGTGCATATCTATTCTCAGGAGGTTGTAGCCTTCTTTCTCTTTGAGAAGTGAGCTCTTGGATAGTGAGTCCTCACCCCTAATACGGTTGTTTTTAAAAGACTCCTAATAGGGTCAGACCCTTAACCAGTTCATTGTACTCGCATTGTAAAGACTGCTTCTAACAGGGAAAAAGAATTTTAACAAGTTTATTATACTAGTACAATATTTGTGGGTACTAATTCCCACTAGGGTTTTCCTCTAATCAAGGTTTCCCCATAATCATATCAAGTGTTATGTGTTCTTGTGTTAAGCTTCATTGGATGTGTATTTGATTTATGTTTAAGTTGTTGAATTTGAATAATTAGCTAAACACTGATTCACCCCCCCCNATTCCCCCCCCCCCCCCCCCTCTTAGTGTTTCCAACACTTACTACTAGACCAAAAAAACTAAACTACTACTATTAATAGCCTATGAGAGCACTATCATTGGACCAGTGATATGATGGTATCGGTATAAAAAACAAAACAAAAAAGTGAAACTTTGCTTGTCCATTTTCAAAAGACCAGGGTAATGAGAATGAGTAAACTAGGGATCTTCATCTTCTCTTTTGTCTGAGTAGAATTTTCCAGAGAGGATAATCTCTGAGAATTCTTCAAGCCATGTGTAGTCCATCTCATCCAATTCGTCAAGGAAAAACCATTTCCAAAGAAAACCCCTCCTAATTGGCGCCAATTTACTGTGTCGTGTTAGTTTCTCGTCATTGAGGTTCAACAAAAAGGGTTGTCTAGCCACATTTCTGCCTAGCTCCAATAGCTTGGGTATATCTCTTGGTCAAGGGATCCCCACCCCTAATTCCACAAAAATAGCAACATCAACATCATCCTACAGGAATTTCTCTTTAAAAACCTTCCTCGGCAGCATCATCATATCCACCTCTCCTCCGAGGTCAAGGGAAGACGCAAAAAACTAGGATGTAATGTTTGTGTAGATGTGGTATCTGTCAACATTCTCAAGGAACTCTTGACCTAATAACATCAACATAGTAGAATTTATAAAAGCACCACCACCAACCTCCCTACAAACAGAAGTGACAATTTCTTCTAAGATATTGCCCAAAAAGGACCTTTGGTCATCTTGGGATATGCATCTCAAATGGATTGGTGTGTCCATCTTTAATTTTTTACATCCTAAAGACCTGAAAACCTAAACCTTAAAACTAGAGGCAGAATTTCAACCACCGACAGCTCTAACTCTTAAGCTACCAAAAGCAAAATAAAGAAGAAAGAAGCCAGATTGTCTATAAATAGCCCTGACCCCTTGATTGATAGTGATCACAAATACTTAGCAATTAATTATTCTTTCTTTAATCGTATTTAATCTATTGTCCTTAATCTTTAATATAAATCTTTCCCATAAATGCATTGTGTGTGAGAGATCTAAATCCATTGTCCTTAATCTTTCATATCTACATGTAAATATTTCTCATAAATGCATGCGTAATATCGTCAGTACATCATTGATCTGTGTGTTGAGTAGATGGCAGTTAAAGAATGTCACTAACAAGGCATTTATTTCTTAACAAGTTATGAGTTACAAGTTGCAGTTGCACTATCCACCGTCCACGTAAAAAAATAACCAGTAGTAATCAATGATCATGGTTACGGTGCAAGTGTTAAGGCTTCATACATGTCATCATTCTGGTGACTTCCTATAGAACTCTGTTTCCTTCAAGAAATTTGGGCCAAAATTAAATTTCAGCTATTGATCTAGGATCATCAAATGGCCTCAAATAATATGTTTAACAATATGAAACAATGGATGTTAGGTTATGTGTCCATGTGTGATTAGTGATATTTGCAACAAATAAAGGTGATTTTCGCTGGACGTGATATTGCATTAATTACAATGTTACATCTCTAATAAATTGTCATTTGGCATTGGCCCACATGACGAGTCCCATCCTTTGAAAATTGTTAATAAAATATTTATTTTTCCCATAATTAACGAAAGATTAGCCAATAAAATAAATAAATTTTCAAACGGTAGATAAAATTCGCCAATACATTTATTTTTTTCCTTTCAAAATAAAATCATTCGCCTCATATATTATAATTTTTTAATTCAAAAAAAAATCATTCACCTCATACAATATATATTTTCCCCCACATTAATGTAATATTCGCCAGGATTTTATGGAATTTTCATTCGGCAAGAAAAAATTCACCTTCGACTTTATTTTATTTTCCAAATTTGGAAAAAAAAATTGTCTCAATCAAGAAAAATTTCCCCCTAAAATATTGTAGGATTCGCCATGATTTTACACTTTTTCCTAGGAGGGGGTTTCATAAAGTTATCCCTGTCAGGAACCCATCCAACATTAATGCAGAATAGACAAGGAGGCAACTAGTGTTATAGAAAATATGCAAATCTGATCGTAAACCTAAGTCACCACCAACAAACATTTATGAAGCCACAGTCACAGAAAAATCTATCTCTTAGGCACCCTATGGCCACATAAATGCAACCCAGAAGATCGGGTTGATCCATCTACTTCTCTGTTACTTGGAAGAGCACCACCATGGATAGAAAACCCTCTATACAGGTTTGAAAATTCAAATTGTACTCGCTCTAATGGTCATCCTAGCACGAAAAACATAATCAATAACCGAGATTGAATCATACCTTTTAGTTTAAAACACAGCCATTGATCTTCCCACTAATAGTCGTCGGCCCTGATCAAATCTAGACATACGTCAATAGGGTGAGATTCCTTGAAGAATATCTTTCGTATGTCTTCGCTATAAGGCATCACACCAGCCACTAGATCCTATCAAATTTGAATATTCCTTAACCTGTCTTAGCTTTGGCCCCGCGATCATAGGATGTTATGTGTTAATTAATCACAAAGCCTCGATTAGTAACCACCGTACACTTTCCATTCCATGCATTGTGCCTACCATCCAATGAAATCTGATCTGCATGACACTTATCTTAACTACAGTCACGATGTGCTCCCACCAACTACCACACATCGCAAAAGTGTAAACCCACGAAGGATAAATAGCTTGCATCTTGTAATCAAGGAAACATGCTAAATGTTAAATGAAAACAAATATGATGTTCCCTTATTTGTCCTTCAGTCCAGACCCACGATCTGAGATGCAACATGGCAACCAAGCATGATCCCTTAATGAATAAACACTAATCATCTCTTGTTTAAGGTGCTGTGACAAATGTAGGATCAAAATAGAAATGTACAACCTTTAAATTTACCTTTAACTCCAGTTTTGGTCCCAATGTGGACACATGTCAATCAGGTGCAATGCCTTGAAAAGTAAAATGACCGCATCTTGTGATTAAGGGAAAGTGCCCGCCGTTGGATTAAAATGAACCTGCTCATTAGATGTGTCAAATAAAACCCATAAGGACTTAGGGAAAAAATAAAGCATACACCCCACTAGAACTTCAAACATAGAATAAATAGGCCCCACACACGATAACATAAAGGCACGTGGTTAATAAGAACTTAAGTGGCCCAAAACATAACATTATTTTATAAGGGACATAGGAAACTTTAGGGTTTAACCATCATAGAAGAACAAGTAGGGTTTAAGAACATGGCTCAAACCTAGTAGGAAAAGACAGGAACAAGAACCACAGAAACCAAAAATTTGCAATCCTAATAGTGGCTCTGATTGAGGAAGGTTGAACACAAGTTCAATACTAGTACACCAGCACTTTGGGATGCAGACCAAAATTCACACCAAAACCCAAAAACTGAAAAACCAAGAATATATACACATATACATTACACTTATGCATGAACAATGAATTATGAGAAAAATGGCTTTAAATACTGCCCATGCACAGGCAGGTCTTGCATTTCACCAGTAGGACTTTTCAAGAAATAAGAATCCTTCCCATGTAGATCATGCACAACAAATGGTCCTAACCATAAGGACTCAAATTTTCCATGTTTTCCTTTGTCTTCTAATCTTGCATTCCATTGGAGCACCATGTCATTCACATGAAATTTCCTTTTTGATTCTCTTTTCTCAAATAAATACTTGGACTGTTGTTGGATCTTCTGATTTTGCACTTGTGCTTCACTTCTGATCTCATCCAACTCTACCAACTACAATATTCTATTATGCATTGGCTCTTTCACTTCTACATTTTCATCTTGGATGAATTTGTAGAGTGGAAAAAAATTATTCAATGGTAATCTAGCCTATATTCCATAAAAATTTTCAAAAGGGGATACTATTATAGCTCTTTTCACTGTTATCATGTCAGCCCACAAAACTAACTTAAGCTTTTAATTCCAAGACTTTTTGTTCTTCTTTAATGTCTTTTTGATGATTTTCATAATGCTCTTGTTACTGGATTATGTTTGTCCATTCGCCTTTGGATGATATGGTGAAGAATATGAAACCACTATATCATATTGATCACAAAACTCCTTGAATTCTTCAGACCTAAAGCACATAGCATTATCCATAACCATCTTTCTTGACACACCAAACCTGGTCAATATGTTATCTATTAGAAAATAAATGACAACCTTACTATTTTCCCTCTTGGTTGGTATAGCCTCAACCCATTTTCTTAAATAGTCAGTGGCAACAATGATCCAACTGTGACTCACGCTAGAATTTTCTAAAAAATTCTCCAATAAAATCAATGCCCCATTGGGCAAAAGGGACCTCAACTAAAATTGGATTCAAAGGCAAAGCCCCTAAATACATCAGCTTAATTGAAAACCTTTGACAATCCTCACATTTTTGCACAAACTGATGTGTGTCCCTGAACAAACAAGGACAATAGAAACCAGCTCTAAGTATCTTATGTGCAGTTGTCTTTGCTGAATAGTGGCCTCCACATATACCACTATGTGTTTCTTTCAACACCTTCTCAGACTAAGATTTATCCAAACAAAACAAGAGAACTCCATCTCTATTTTTTACAACATAAGTCTCCCTTAATTACCACATATTTCTGAGCCTGAAGTCTGAGAGCCCTTCTTTTATTTTCTGTCATGTTCTTAGGACATTTGGTATTCTTAAAAAATATACAATATCAATATACGATGATTGCATCTCAATGCTATTTTGCATTTCATTTGCGTGTACATTGTTTACTTGGGTAAGCTCCATATTTGTATTTGTCATGATCTTTTCCAACCCCAAGCATCTAACCAATTTGGTAATCTAGATCTCCAAATTAAATTCTTGTATTATATTGATCCCCCTCCACCTCTTACTAGTGACCTCATTTTTTGAAAGTATATCCTTAACATCAACATAAGGTACATAGGCAATTACCTTAGCACATACCAAATAAGGTCTAAAAGCCTTGACTTCCTTAACTAAGGCATAATCTTGTTTTTCCATGATTTCATAACTCAATTCTATTGCCTGTAGAGACTTTCTAAAAAATGCAATTGGATGTTCAAATGCCTCTTTGTCCTTCTGCAATAGCACTGCAGCAATGGTATGGAACGAAGAAAATGAGAAAAGATAAAAAAGTAATTCATAATTAGGAGAATTTGAAACTGGTGCTTCCTGAATAACCTACTTAATCTTCTCAAAATCTTGTTGAGATTCTTGATCCCAATCATATTTAACACCTTTCTTTAGCATCCTGACAATAGGTTTTACAATTTCTGCAAAATTTATTATAAACCTTCTTACAAAATTTATTTTTCTTAAGAAATATTGCACCCCTTTGATGTTCTTAGGAGGAGTCAACATAATAATAGCCTCAATCCTCACTAGATCTATTCTCACTCCTTCTTTGGACACTATATTCCTTAGCCACTTTCCCTATGAAACAGGAAAGTGTCACTTATTTGGATTAAGAGATGCTCCAAACTCCAAAGCCTTACCAAAAATCTTCTCTAGATGCCTGCAATGATCCTCAACTTTCTTTGAATATGTAGTGAGATCATCCTGATAAACAACCATAATTACATTTATGAATTCCTTGAAAGCAACATCCATTTCTCTCTAAAAAGTGGCTCGTGCATTCATGAGACCAAAAGGCATTCTTACATAAACATAAGTTCCCCAATGGGTAGTAAAGGTTGTCTTGAATTTCTTTGATTCGTTAACCAAAACCTGATTGTAACCAGAGAATCCATCTATCATGAATAAAAGGTCACATCATGTAACTCTTTGTAGCATTTCCTCCATATTAGGTAAGGAATAATTATCCTTGAGTGATGCTACATTAAGGTTTATGAAGGCAACACAAATCCTAATGTCTCCATTATTTTTTCTCGTTGGCACAAGATTTGATACCCACGATGAATGTCTGATTAATTTTATAATTTGAGCCTCCCCGAGTTTCATTAACTCTTTGTACATTTTTTATGCTAGTAATGGATTTATTGGCCTCTGCTTCTGTCTAAAAGGCTTCACATCAGACTTTAGAGGAATCTCATGCTGAAACAATCCCTCTCTGTAAGCCTTAAGATCTTCATATGACCTAGAAAAAACATGCTTGTATTTCTTCAATAAGCTGATCAAATTTTATCTAATGTGAGGGGCTAAGTTTTTTCCAATGTATACCATTTTAGGGACTGCCTCTGAGCCTAAATTTATCCCCTCAACATTGTCCATTTTCACATTAGATCTTTTAAGCAAGTGACTATCATTGTCACTAAAGATTCCCTCAAGTTGAACTAAACCCTTAGGTATCACATTTGTTGGCAACTGAACAACCTCAGTCCCAACAATTATTTTATTGTTATCTATGGTTGAAACTAAAGCATTACAATTAATTCTCTAGCCCTCATAATCATCCATACATTGAATGAACCTAAGAATATCACTGTCATCCTCAAAAACTTGCCAATTATATACATTATCGGGAATTGCAGGCCTGATCCTAGTTTTAATGGTATAAATCCCAACCAAAGTTATATCATTATTTTTTATGTATATACTTTCTAGGGAATCATCCATAATTATCTTGGATCTTTCTACCCATTTTATTGAGAAAGCATAAAAAAACTCTATCTTATCCTAGACGGCATGCTTGTATAATTTTAGTCTGTCATTTTTAATAGCATACATGGATCTAATTTGGGAAAATGCTAACTCTAAGTCCCCAAATACTCTTAACAAATTTATGCCATGTTTTATTGCAACCTCTGAGCCTAATGACAATGCTTCATATTCTGCAGTATTATTTGTGCATTGCAAAGCTAAGAGGAAAGAATATTTAAAAGTTGTACTTGATGGGGAAATAAAAACTACACTAGGTCCAGATCCTTCCTTGGAGCATGCACCATCAAAGTACATTTTCCATATCTCATCTTGATTTTATTGTGACTCCTTCACAATTGGGTCCTTATTCTCAACTCTGGACCTATCTTTCTCTATTCTGAGTTTTCCATGTCAACATCCACAAAATAATTCAGCACCTTTGGATCCCTCCTCTCAATTATCACTGGACCACATGGCTCCCTACACAATTTGAAATCACTCCCATTGATATGGATAGTAGCATATGACATGTCCAATTGCAAATGTGCTCCAACGGATTCTGACCATTGTCTAGATAACAACATACCAAAATGAGGTGGTGTATCAACCATAACAACATCCATCTTGAAGGTAGCCTAAAGAAAAGAAACAATCTTGTCTTCAATAACTTTTAAGGTTCCCACCATATTTGCTTCTCTATTATCCATATAAAAACATCTTCCAAAAGATGTATCAACTTTTAATCCCAACTCCTTCATAACACCATAAGGCATTACATTTGCTACAACACCTGAATCTATCATACAATTTCTTATTAATTGGTCATTTACCAGTAAAGTCACATAAAAAGGATCTATATGAGAGTGCTCTTGAGTAATAATGTACCCCACATAGATTATAGGAGCCTCCTACTCCTCATCATCTCCTTTTTTATTGATAGTCTTTGTAAAAGGAATAGTATCATTAGTTATACCTTTGAGTAAAGAGAAAGCAACATCTCTATGTTCCTTTATTTTCAACATCTCAATCAATGGCACTGACACCTTCATTTGAGATAATGTATGCTTCTTGTAAAAAGCTAGAAAATTGAAGTCATCCCCACTAGAAACCTTATCATTGTTCTCCTTGGATTTCCCAATTTTTTTATCAGTAATGGGGGTATTTTTGCTTAGATCCATATTTTCCTTGCTTTGAATTTGGGGATCAGGAAGCTTTATAAAAAATGAACTTGGATTTCTCTGATCCCTCTCTACTTTCCTATTTCTTAAATTTTAAGTACTCCTAGCCTAAGCAATTGCAGCAGCAGTGAGAGATCTCACCTCTTCATCACTGGGTCTTCTTAATTGAACATGTTCATCTTTTGCATTAGAAAAATTTATCGTATGATGCATAACATCATATGGTTCATTACTCTTTTCTTATGCATATGTCATAAACATATTAACTTTAGGTCTCTCCTCCTCTTGATCACTTTGTTTATCCTCATTCTTAGTAGATCCTGCCAAAGCTTGTGCAACCGCACACTGAAAAGGAGAATGTGGCATACTTTAGGTCAAACACAAGGAAGCATTATCTACATTGTGTACATTATTCCTCTTCAATGGATTAGGAGTACCTTTATTTTTTACATTAATTGATCCCTTTGGCAGAGGTTTACCATCCTTCCAATGTTTTTTATAGGGCATGTCCTCCAATCTATAAGGCTTATCAAACCTCTGAAAATGTTGTTTGTTTTTATAAAAGCCCCTTTAATTCTTTTCCACCTTAGTAGTAAGGTCTTTGATTGCAATAACCAGTTTATCAACTTTGTCTTCATCCTTGGGAAATCTATTAGGTTGACCCTTAGGATCTTTCTATAACCTACCATCATCTCTCTTCCCAAGTTTACCTAAAGCGCTTCTATTACTTTCTATATTAATTGTCATATTGTAGGCATCCCTTAAAGTACTAGGATTTTTAGCCCTTATAAGATAGGAAATCTTACCATCCAGTACATTGCAATATGTAGTAAGACATACATTTTCATCTAACCTTAGCACTTGGAAAATTCTATGCATGGCCTTCTAAAATCTGCTATTGAATTCAGTTACACTTTCATTTTGAAACTTCTTGATGTTATTGAACTCATTTAGCATAAAACTAGAGTTCACCTGGTCACCATATTGTTCTTTAAAACATTGTTTAAAATAATCCCATGAACTAATACTTCCATTAGCAATACCTTGGTACCAATCTTTAGCATCTTCAATTAAGGATTGCACAAATAGCTTCATGACAATATCCTCATGCTCTATTTCATAGTCATTCATTTTATTAGAGAAATGCTTTAGATGTTCCTCACCATTTATTACATTATTTCACTAAACTTAGGGATCCTATCCCTTATTTCATTTGTAAAAACATTTGGTTGGCCTGGAATACCATCAAAATATAATTATTTATTTTTCTACAAATGCATGGGTCTTCTCTGAAAACCACAACCAATATTTTGGCCACTTGTACCAAGACCTTGGTTTTGATTTGCAGTACCCTAAAATGAACTAGATCCCAAGGAATTAGTATTAATATTTTTTGTTTGCACCTTAGGACCTAATCCAATACTACCTTGACTATTAGTGGTAGTACTAACTGCCTTTAGATTTGCAGTAGACTGTATGAAGGCAATCTTCTTCTTCATTTCTGCAGTAGCAACATCTAACTCTACCTTTTCCAATTGTTTAGTGATATCATCTTTAATTTTCCTACCTCTTTCTAGTTCTTATGTCAAGTAAAGACATACCTGGGATGCCTTTACTGTATCTTTGGGCTCATTAATTTGTACACCAGTAACCTTATGTTTACCTTTATCTAATATAGAGTTAGTTATACTGAATGAAGGAGGATCTTGTAAAGAAGCATGAGCCTTTGAAGGCCTTTCATTTTCCCAATAAACAATTTGTCTGATCACAAGTTCTTGCTCCACTTGATTATTCTTTAAATATATCTCCTTCTCCATACATTCTTTCCTGAAGGCATCCACATCACCAAATATCTCCTTATTCAAACCCTTATAGTTATGATCTAAGCCTTGATTCATCAACTTAAGTTGAGATAGCCTTCTTTTCAAGTTCTCATTTTCAACCACAGCTGCCATGACTTCTTCCTCTTTATCATTTTCCATTCTTTTCCTTAAAACATTTGTTCCTGTATTTTTCTTCTTCAGGCATCATTATTTCCAAAAATTACATCAGGATTAGGTAATGTAATATCAGAATTTGTAGAATCTTCTAGGTTTATAAGTACTATTTCCCTTTGATTTATAGCTTTCTCATAAGGATAATCCTACAAAAAAGGGTTATTCCTTGTGTTTTGGGAAGAAGTATCCAAATTTGAAATATTTTTAGGTCTAGAATCCCCACTACTTTTCTTTTCATTATCCTTTCTATATTGAACCTAAGTTACAACCTTTTGTTGAGATATATCTTCTTGGACAGGAATATCAAACATGTTGTCAAGGAAGCCCAAACCATCTGATTCAGTACTTACAGAAGAAGAAGCACTCCCTTCAGGGACAACACCCAAGGGATGACCAACAACTGAAGCCTTAGGCTTCCAATAACTTGCACTACTAGACTCTGTCTTTTTTGACCAATTTATTTTAGCAAGCTTTGGAATCCCGCCTTCCAATTCAACTTCTAGATGCTCCTTCATATATACTATGGTGTTTCTCATGTTTTTTTATATCTTGACTCAAAAATAATTAAAACAAAATTGTGATTTCAATCTAAAACACTAGCCAACCAAATTTGGAGTCGCCGCCCAGAAAAACTTGGTATATTAAAATATAATACTTCACCTTTAAATTTTGCAAATATTAAAGGAAACTATGAAATGAACTTATCTCTTAGTTCCCCAGTAGAGTGACCAATTCTGTTGGTTCTTTTCCTTTCTATTCCCTTTTATACATGCAGCTCAGGTATATTCCTCTATAGGCCCAAACACTAATTCAAAAAGGAGAAGAAACAACATTCAACAAGGTCCTAAAACCTTCTGCACTTTGAGCTCCACAAACTCATGTGGGTATTACCTATCTTCTGCCTTCAATATTCAGTATCATAAAAAATAGGAAGGTATGGTGGATGCAATCATAAAACATGTAAATGGTGACAGATTTAATAAATATTGATGAGAACCATATATTATAACTTACTAGACCAGTGCCCTATCCAGTAGGTATGGAGTCACTCTAAATGAAAAGACTCTTAACAACAACATACATCAAATGTAAAACCTGCAAATGATCTATGAACTTGACTATGCCTTACATACTCAATTCACACTTCTTGGAAGCAAATGCAATTATCTAATTCATTACAGTTCTTTACTCATTGAAACCACTTCAAGGATTTTTAATTCTCTCTTAAAGAAACCATAAACCAGTTAGACCGTTTTCCTTATAGAATGATGGGTTGAAATGCCCTTAACAACCAACCCAAATGAATACAAGAAATTAAAAACAAAGATGTTACTCATTAATATCTCACAAATAACAGGAATTTACAGACATATTTTATTGCTAAAACATAGAAAACATTTAGAATCAAAGGAAAAAAGACCACTGATAGTCTTAATCAAATATCCAAAGCTTACAAGCCTTCTGTGGCATAAAATTCTCATCCTTACAAATGACTCAAAAAACCCTAGTTTTACCAATTGGATACCATGAGTTTGGACTGCCTTTGGGCAAAAAGAAACCCTAAAATGCAACCACCACAACTCGGGAACCCAACCAACATTAATGCAGAATAGATAGGGAGGTGACTAGGGTTGCAAGAAATATGCAAATCTGATCATAAACCTAAGTCACCACCAACAAACATTTATGAAGCCATAGTCACAGAAAAATCTATCTCTTAGGCACCCTACGGCCACATAAATGCAATCCAAAAGATCAGGTTGATCCATCTACTTCTCTGTTACTTGGAAGATCAACATCGTCATGGCCAAAAAAACCTTTGTGTAGGTTTGAAAATTCAAATGGTACTGGCTCTAACGGTCACCATGGCGCAGAAAACACTATCAACGACCAAGACTGAATCATACCTTCAAGTTTAAAAATAGATTTATTGATCTTCCCACTAACATTCATGGGCCCTAATTGTGTGTGTGTAGTTGGGTACCTGTTAGATCAACACAAACACTTCAATAATCGTTATATTAGCAACATGGGGTTAGTGAAAAACATGAAAAACATAGGAAACCCGCTAAAATCGATCTATTGCCTTCTAACTAGAAAGAGTGTGATGAGTTGCATATCAGCCCTCAGAATATGCTCCAAATCAGTGACCAATACTATCCTAGCATGAAGGATTTAATTCAAAAACAAGCTAAATGATGGAATAAGCATGCAAACTAGCTCTAAATGATGAAATAGAAGTAACAAGCTAGCATGTAATAATATGGAATGTAATTCTATGAGTATTCTAGCAGCATAACAATGCAATGTTGATCTAAGATGAAGGCTTATTTGCTCTCAAAACATGCTCCTATTTATAGAAGAAATGGGAGAGAGAGGGGGTACATGGGTCATTTATGAGCATGGAGGCCCAA
>MU227940.1:3831189-3889649 GCA_018584345.1 Thuja plicata | reverse complement strand
TTAAATTGATTAAAAGAAATATGCCAAGCAGTAACAGGGTCGTTTGGACATAAATCGAGGGTATGATCACACTTAGGGCAAATAGGGTCCATAGTTGCGACAGACCAAATTCAGGTGGTTACACTAATCACATCTGGACACGCGTCAACAGGGCATGATGCCTTCAAGAATATCTTGTGTGCATCTTCGCTATAAGGCATCACGCCAGCTGCTAGATCCTATCAAATCTGACTATTCCTTAACATACCTTAGCTTTGGCCCCACAATTATAGGATGATATGTGTCAATTAATCACAAAGCCTTGATTAGTAACCACTATGCACTTTCCATTCTGGGCATTGCACCTACCGTCCGATGAAATCTGATCTGCACAACACTTATCTTAACTATAGTCATGACATGGTCCTGCAAATTGTCACATGTCGCAAAAGTGTAAACCCATGAAGGATAAACAAATTGTATCTTATGATCAAGGAAACATGCCAACCATTAGATAAAAACAAATCCACTTCCTTATTTTTCTTTCAACCCAGACCCATGATCTAAGATGTAACGTGGCAACTAGGAGTGATCCCTCAATGAATAAACATTGATCATATCCTATTTAAACCACTGTGACAACCTTAGGTTAAAAATACAAATGTGCAGCCTTAAATCTAGGTTTAATTCCATCATCGACACATGTCAATTAGGCACAATGCCTTGAAAAGTAAAATGCTTGCATCTTGCGTTTAAGGGAAAGCACCCGTAGTTGGATTAAAATGAACCTGCTTGATGGTTGTGTCAAATAAAACCCGTGGGGACTTAGGACTTAGGGAAAAATAAAACATAGACCCCACTAGAACTTAGAACATAGAATAAACATGCCTCATGCATGACAACATAAAGGCACATTGTTAGGAAGAACTTAAGTGGCCCAAAAAGTAACACAATTTTATAAGGGACAGGGGAAACTTAATGATTTAACCATCATGGAAGAACAATTAGGGTTGAAGAATATGGCTCAAACCTATCACGAAAGGAAAGTAAAAAGCACCAAAGAAACCAAAATTTCACAGTCCTAATAGGACACATCAATAAAAATAATACTAAAGAAGAGAGAATTGAGCCAAGGGGAGGGTGTGAAAATGGAGCCCATCCTTCTAGAAATGGAAATATGTAGAAACAAAGACAACATACATATAGAAAATCAAATTGTAGATGTGTGCACTTGGCCTTGTTCTCCAAAAACATAAATAATTGGTGATCAAGAGAGCACACATCAAGTAATTTAGGAGCCCAGTACCTCAAATTTTTTGCAGAGGGGCCTAGAGAGCCAGGAGACCGTGGTAGAAAAAAAGAAAACATAGAAATGAAATTGGAAAAGTTTGAGAAGAAGAGAATACCAGAGGGTGACAAAGAATGGACTCGGGAAAATGAAACAAGTAGTACAAGGTTAAGGAAAAAAAAAAAAGAGTAAACAGTGGAAATAAGGAAATGTTGGACAAAGAAGGAGAAGTTGAAGTTTAGAACCTTCTAGGGGAAGATTTTGTCAATCAACTTGACCAAGGGAGTAAAAAGTAAAAGATTATAACAAGGAGAGGGTGGACAAAGACAACATGAAGTATAAATTCAATTCATTCCAGGGAAGGAAAGTGACAATACGAGTAACCCATGGAATAAGGAAGTAGAGGGGGCTGTTGAGGAGATAACAAAAAAAAGTGATGAATCTAATTCAGTTCAAGGTGATGAATTTGAGGAGGAGAAGATGAATATTCTAGAGGAAAGAGGTATAGTACAAACCCAATCAAAGGTTAAAAGGTTCTATGTAGCACTAAAGAATAAAATGAGAGCCAAAAAAAATAAGGCTAGACTGGCTTTGGTAGAAAATGCCAAGGGACAGATGAAATTGAGAAATGGGAAGGAGATTGTCCTTACCAAGGAGGCATAAGGATTATAACCTATAATGTTAGGGGCATCAATTCCCCTAGAAAGTGGTATTTACTCAAGTGTCAAATTGATCTAAGCAAAGCAGATGTAGTCTTACTTCAAGAGATCAAGTGGGATAAGGAGGAACCTCAAAAAAAAATGTATATGTGGAAGTAGTGGGAAGTTTTTTTTGTAATCAATAGGGGCCTTGGGAGGGTTATGAGTGGTTTAGAATCCATTGATAGTTAGGTATTTTTTGATCAGGAAAAGCTAGAATTGGATGGTAGTTAGTTGCACATTTCTGAGTCAAAACAACGAGGTGCAAGTGATAAATGTATATGGGTCGGTATCAATAGTAGACAAAAGAATTCGATGGTGAGAAATGAAGCATTGGTTGGGATTATAAAATGGGATATTTATTGTGATCAAGGGTGATTTCAATGCAACATTAGACAACTCTAAAAAATAAGGAGGATTCCAAAACTTGTCAAGAGCTAAACAAGATTTCCAGTCTTTTGTTGATGAATGCAGTCTGAGAGAGATTGTAGATAAGAATGGAATGTTTACCCAGATGCATAGGAGAAAGGGCTTCAAAAACATCATAAAAAAATATAATTATTTATTTTTATGTGGGGATTGGGATCATCAATATGATACTTTTGAGATAACGATATTACCATACACTGCATCAAATATTGCCCATTTTGATTGGTCATTAATGTAGAAGCTCCCAAAGAGGGAAACCCATCTAGATTTAAAAACATGTGGCTCAGGGATGAAAAGTTATATGGATTAGTCAAATTATGGTGGAATGAAGTCAGAGTAGTCCATAACTCAATAATGTACCTCTTTAGCCAAAAATTCTCACATATCGAATGCAAGATAAAAGAGTGGAATAAGGAACACTCCAAAAATGTTTTCACTAAAAAAGCCCAAGTGGGAGAGGAATTAAGAAAATTAAATGAGAAGGACATTTAGAAAGGGATGGATCAAGAAGACTTTGAATTGGAACAAGGTCTTAAGTCAAAGCTTACTGAGATTATGGAAAGGGAATAAACATTTTGGCACCATAAGTCAAAAGATTTTTTGTTAAAGGAGGGGGACATAAATACATAATATTTTCATAGAATAGATATAGCTAACAAAGGAAGAAATTGAATCATAGATGTATAATGTGAAGATTGCATAAGAACACAATCAATAGAAGCAGTTAATCAAGTGGTAGTACAATATTTCCAAGGAATCTTGAATCAGATGATAGAAGATCATGACTGGGAGAGGGAATATTTTTTGAATCATATTCTTGATTTAATCATCGAGGATGAAAATAAGGAGCACTTTAAACCTGTTAGCATGGAAGAAGTAAAGAAGGCAACCTTTCATCTAGGTGTAGGTAAAGCCCTCGGGCTTAATGATTTCTTGAAAAATTCTACTAGGAATTTTGGGATATAATTGGTGGCGACTTGCATAAATATGTGGAAGAATCCAGAAGGATAATGGTGATGCTTGTCACCTTCAATCACACATTCATTGCACTTGTTCCCAAAAAGAAGGAGGCAAAAACCATGGTACATTTTAGGCCCATAGCCTTATGCAACACAACATATAAAATTTTCACCAAGATCATTACCAACCACCTAAAAACAATTTTTTAAGAAAGTTATATCAGATGAACATAGAAGTTTCTCACCAAGAAGATCAATTGTGGAGGAATTCATTATCGCACATGACGACATTCACACTTATAGAAAGACAAGGAGTCCTACTATGGTGATCAAGTTAGAAAAGCTAATAGGCTTATGACTTGGTAGACATATAGTTATTTCTAAGAGTTATGCGGAAATTTGGCTTCAGAGAGAAATGGATTGATTGGATTGGTAGTTGCATCTCCACTCCAAGATTTTTGGTACTAGAGTTAATGGGGTGGCCCATGGATTCTTTGAATCCCAAAGAGGAATTTGACAAGGTGACCCCATATCCCCTTTCCTATTTATTACAATGGCAAAAGCATTAGGATGGACTATATCACACTATCTAATAGTTGGACAGTGGCATGGGGAAATCACACCTAGATTGGACGTTGTGACACATCAAAAATTTGTTGATGATATAATTATTTTTGGGAGGGCCATGAGAATGGAGGATAGAGAGATTAGAGACCTACTGAATGAATACAACAGGCATTTTGGAAATCAATCAATTAAAGGAAGTCAGATGTATTCTTCTTGAATGTACAACCAAGCATACAAAGGGGTATTGCAATAATTTTGGAACTAAGAATTGTAAACATTCCTAAGAGATTCCTTGGGATGCTCTTACTCAGTGTTCACAACAAAAAATATTATTGGGAAATTTTGATTTATAGTTGTAAGAGGAAAATGGACCTTGTTAGCTCTTTTTCTTGCAGCACAACCCTAAAATGACAATGTACTTATATACTTGAATGAAAACTCCTTTTATGCAAAAGAAAGGATAATTGATGAGGTATTTGATAATACTCAGGATACCTATTATCACCTCCTTCTTTTTTGAGATCCACATACTCAAGCAGGTATTACCTATAAAAGATTATTGATTCTTCAGTCAATATATTTAGTGGACTAGTTCATTCACTAATTTGTTACTTGTGACCTCACTGTAATGACTTATAAAATACCTCAGAGATTGCAATGATTAATTTTAAAAAAAAATACTATAAGCCAGGATATGGTCTTGATAACATGAACAAATGAGATAAGTATTTTCATCCTTCTTCCTTTTGATTTTAGGAGGGGCAACCAATGATCCTCTCTTCAAGGAATCAACAAACTGAACTGTACCCTAAGAATACAATCACTTGAATGGAATTATTTATTTTGCAGTATATATGATTAAGTAATTTGAAAATATTGGATTGTAAATCAATTACTTAGCAAACATAAAACCAGTGCCTAATCCCTGGACTATGAGTCAATATCTTGTATAAATCCAAAGTAAGGTAATCAATAAAACACTTGCAACAAAGATAGAACACCATATATACTATCCTCTTCCTACAACTTTATCATCAAATCCTCAAACTAATGCTATGTTCTTTGGGGTTACTTGAAACAATTTAATCCTTCCTTGAAGGAACTTACAAGTAACTGCACAATCACCTTATGATCAGTGTGCTTAAATGCATTACCGATAAACACACAAGATCTATAATAGAAATGTAAAGAGACAATTCAGATGTAGAAAAGTGATTGAAAAATATTTGTATTGATGTCTTAAAGCTTCAAATACATATAGATAGACAAATAGTACAAAGGTTCAGACACAATTTTCAGTCTACCATGTAATTCTATTACAACTTCCAACTCTCTCTTATTTACAAAATAGTTACAATTACATATTTATAGTCTCAAATCATCTTGGAATCCTTAAGACAAGGATGAAACAAGATTCAGATGATTTGGAGACCTAACCCTAAAAACATAGTAAAGGAAAAACATAAGAAGTCCCCAAGCAGTGAATGGATAAATTTGTAGAATGAAATTAGATTTGCACTTTGTCCTTTTGTGAACTCTGGCACCTTTGTCAGTAGTTGTTCAAGATAGAATTTGATATTATATTGAGATCTAGTTACCACCATTTCAGGATAACCTACACTAGTCTTTAAGATTGCTAACCTCCTTGTGCTTGGAGAGAAGGTGTCAGGTGTCCTTCACTCTTCATCCAGAATGTCTAAGTCCATGTCCAAAGATTTATTTTTCTTGGGCTTTGTCAGTGTGTCCCATTTTGTGACCTATGCATCAGTAGGCCATTTTAAGCTTTGAATGTTCTGTAGCGTAGTCTTCAACCTATCCCATTTAGCATCTGTTATGCTCTTGACATCTGTAACAAATCTGATGAAATCAATTTCAGCCTTAAAGGCTTCATCCAAAAGTTTGTTGTATCTTTCCATATCAAGCTCTCCCTTGTCAAAGATATATACATCTTTATTAGGCATCACCTTATTAAATTTGGTGATCCATGCTCCTAAGGGCTTGATCTGATTATCGTCAAATTTGATGGAAGGTACAAATCGGTTGTATTCCAGCCCAAACATCTTCATTCTGGCCTTAATCTGATTGATTTTTCCTTTAAAATATGATAGAGTAAACCCTATAAATTCTATCTCTTCATGTACTTGGATGACTATCTCTGGCAGATCATCCCTTAAAGGCTACAATGATGCTAACCTCTCAAAAAGGTTTGTCCTTACAGACCAACTAGCATAATATGGGTTCAAAATTGTTACATAATTAGTAACCTTTGTATGTAACCCTGGCAGTTTATTATAAACATCAAGAGCTACATCTGCCTTATCTTTTATTATCTGTATCCTGTGCTGCAAAATTTCAAAAAGAGCACCCAAAATAACATCATTATGTTCTTTAGTATCCATCTATGTTTCACCAGCTGTTAACTTTGTCTGGACTTCATCAGTACTGACCTCTTTTGGTTCTGCGGTAGTAACCTTTGGCCTTTCTTGCAATTGTTGTTTCAGCTCACTAATTAATTTTTCATTGGCATGGAGTTGTATTTTACACAACTCTCTATCCTGTACAATTTCACTCCTCTCATCTGTCATCTTTTTTTATTTTCTCTGACAATTGGGCAGTCTTAGCTTCATTGAACTGTGCAAATTGTGTGAGAACTTGGGAGATTTCCAAGTCTCCTATGTTCTATACTGACCAAATAATTTGGTTCCCTACCATCTTTTCCTTTATACTCATCACAGATGGCTTGTCATCCTTGGGAGCTATGCTACACATAGATAATGCTTGGGACTTTGGATTGTATCCAAATCCCTTAATCATGTCTCCTACCTGGACCTTTGATGACAACTTCATATCAGGTTGCCTCCTGACATGATCAATGATGAATTTAGATGCCAAGTCTCAGCCTTCCACTAGAAACATTCCACTGGACTTAACCAGTTGCCTTGCCTCTTCAGGAGTCATCCTTTCAGACTCAAGATCGTAGTATTGTAATTCTTGCAAGGCCTCTTCTGTCACTGGGGCTCCTCCCTCTAGTTGTAACTTTTCATTCAATAATTTGTTTTTGTTCCAAACAATAAATTCTTTTAATTCTTTTGTATTTATGAAATGGTCATCACTTAAGAATTCTTTCTGGTGCAATGTCCTTTCATCAGTACATGTCCCAAGAGGTATTTCAATTTCCTCTTCAATGCCTTTTTGCATCTTTTTCCCTGCCTTATTTTCTTTCTCAATTCATGGTCATAAGCTCTATTTCCTGGGATAAGAGAACCAATTATGTCTCTTCTCTTTTCACTCCTTTTCTATCAAGGCTCCCCTATCTCAATCCTCTATTTTTTTTTTGGGGGCTCATTTGTGACTTCAACTTCTGGGACTTGAGTTAACTCCACAACATGCTCTGATTGTTGCTCCCCTTCTGGTGATTGATATTCAATCATTTGTTGATCCATTGGAGGTGGGCTAGGCACATAGTATTCCTTGTCACTCTCCTCTTCATTTTTAGATGAATAATTTTTCTTCTTTTTTTCACTTTCATCAAGTGCATCCTCTAATTGATTAAACAAGAAGGTGTGTGAATCAATCATAGCATCTAGCCTTTTTAAGTAAGGAAAATTAGGGAAAAAAACACTAAAAGTCAATCCCTTCCTCTTCACCTGTCTTTCCAAATCCATCAATTCATTAAACACACTTTCTCTCAAGGCAATCTCATCTTCATCCATCATATTTTTGACCATGTCCTCCTCTATACACTACTCATGCTCCTTGTTGAAAGGGATGGAAGGAGTCAATAATTTCCTTGCACTTGAAATGAAACCCTCTGAATCAACATACCTACATAAAGAAATATGCATTCTAAAATGGTTCATCCATGAACTTATCAAATCTATAGCCCCTTTCCCAATAGTGAAACCATATATCTTAAATTGTCTAGGGGTGAAATTTCCCTTCCTGTGGGGAGCTAGATGTTCCTTATCTGTCAAAATTAGTTTCCTTATGAATTCCATGGCTGCTATCTTTGGTGACACATGAAATGCTAGGATGGGGGGTGGGTGAATGCAACCATACACCCTCATCATTGCACAATTCTACTCATAATAGAAATCACCCCAATTGTGATCTCCAGGCCATTTCTCAACCATATCACAAGGCCTCAAAAGTTGTAACACTTGTATTGGTAGCCTTGTCTTATCCACACCAAGAGCTACAAGGATTGGGTAAACCACCAATTTTCAAATGCACAAAAATCATAATCCTTAAAATTATAATTTCATGCCCTCATCCAGAATTGGATTGGATTGGGCTGATTCTGAAAGAATCTTTGTGGCCTTAAGTTGTCACAATCCATTAAGGAGAAGTTGTAATAAATAATTAAGTGCATCAATAAAGAATATTTCATGAATTTAGGGTTTGCTTCCTTGTTCTAAATTTGTACAAACCCTTCATGCATCCTATCAATTACATATTGGAAGTAATTATAATTAGTACTTACATGAGGGCTTTGTATATCCAGTACCATCATAAGGATGTCAAAGCTAATCCTTTCTCTCCCTGCATCTACTCCCAGCACTCTGTGTAGTGCATATGCAATGTACTTAATGTAATGGTTCAAATCCTTATAGAAATAAGGAATCACCCCTGGGATAGGTTCAATGAGACCCCTTATCTTTTTGGGGACATGCTTCTCTTTGATTAATGTTGCTACTACCCCAGCCTCCTTGACATATCTATTCCTTAATTTCTGCAAATCAATCTCTGTGCTCATGGGGGAGTAACAACCAAATTCCTTTATGAATTAATTCCTATCTAGTGTCACTAAGGGTTTCCCATCATTCTTCTTAATTATCTTAGTAAGAGGGTCATATCTATTTGCCAATTCAAGAATGAAATCTGCATCTACAAATACATCTGGCACTAGTAACCTAGCTAACCCACAAGTCCAAGGGTTTGAGATTGGAATGGCTTGGTCAGAATTTCTCCAGAAATAATTATATAAAGAGAATCGAGAAGAACCTAGAGTCTTAGCATCTCTGATATCACAATCATTATCTAGTAAGATATCGACACTTACCTCTCTATTTTGAGTGGAGCCGGGCAACAATTGTAGAAACTCATCTGAATAGTTCCTCTTTCCTTTAGTATCTTCACCAATATCTCCACTTCTCCCACTAGAGGATGCAATACTTAGTGCCTGACTCATCTTTCCTCTATTCTTATGCTTATTAAAATTCTCTTACCGATATTGAAACAAATCTCCTCCAAAACCTCACTATTCATTGAATTCTCTGCAACCATTGAAACTCTGCACAATTTTGAAATTTTGATCACTACACAACTTTCCAGTTATATCACTTTATCAATTCTAAATCAGGAGGAACTTCAACTTCACACTTCACTGCTCGAAAACTCAAATCTTCTCAGAAAATGCTAATCACAAAGAAAACTTAAGCTCTAAAATTTCAACCGCTGGTGAAGTAAAATGATAGCAATCATGCCTATTTATAACTGAAACATCAATGCAAACATCCCTTCATCCAATCATTTCTGCAATTAGTTTCACATACTGTGAAATGTATTCAATTTCTTAGCCGTAGCTCTTGATAGTGACAGGAAATCAAATTTGAATGAGTACCTTTCTCAGAAAAACCCTATTTTATTCGACTAAGATCAAATTTGATTTGTCAACATTGATTACACCTCAGCTACCTTTTCCATCATGGCTACACTCCTTATTTCCTCATTGGTTAGCATATGTACTTTATGGTGGCTATGAACTGTCATCTTTTTAACTAAAGCTTCATTTCCATCGACCTAGCGACTGTTAATCTCCTTGTCGCTGAATAAATTTACTAACTGCGATTATCTCAAGAGATCAGGCAACTGAAAGCCTTTTGAAACTCTCCTTAATTGTTTTGGTTAACAACTAGAGACTCCACAACTACATGTTTATCTCCTGATCACTGGATCATTTTTATCTTTTATCAAGTGACCTCCCAACTGTCATTGATTTTCTTTCATCAGTATCTAACGGTCTTCACTAAGTCTCTTAATCTTTTGAATCAACCCTAATATATCGTGAGACTTAGCGACTGTGTAACTTTTAAACCATGCATTCCCTTTTGGACATGTGTCTTAATATATCTTCATGTCTTTTGATCACTTGACTGCTTTTGACCTTTTCAGTTCTTCTGGTGACTTAGAGACCACTGTAGATTTTCTTATAATCTGACGGCTACCGCTAGATCTCGTGATTTTCACTTAACTCATGTTTTTAACCGAGACCTAGCGACTGAAATCTTTCAACCTGACTTTAACTTTAGTCTGATCTGGAGACCCCGCGAATATTAATACTTAGTGTCTCTTGATTTATTTCAAAGTGCAGGGTTCATTATGAGATCACCCAACTACCCTCAGATTAAAACCCTGATTAGCGGTTGTCGGTTATTCGCTAGATCTTTTTACTTAGCTCATTTTCTTCATGAGACAAAGAAACTAAAGGGAAACTTAACCTTTAACTTAACACTTAAACCCTATGTCATATCTAGAGATCCCATGACTAAGCAATCTCAAAGTCACTGCATAATATAGTTAACTCATGTTTAAAGTGGAGATATCCTGACTAACCATTAGATCTATTTCCATTGAACGGTTATCTCTTAATCTCCTAATCTTTGAAAGAATATTCCTTTCTTTAAGAGATAACCCAACTAAAGGGGAGTCGCTTAGTCTCATGAAACTAAAGCATATTCCATTTTTATGAAGAGACTCGGCGACTATGAGGAAAAACACATGACTTAAAAAGAAATTAAGTTACGAAAAAATAACTTCAAAACATAAACATTTTCAGAGACCTAGGGTTTAAATCAATTTCGGATAGAACGAAACCTAGGATTTAGGGTTTTTTGACTATATCTCATATTTTTGACATAAAACCATCAACTTTCACAGGGATTTTGCAATTTTGGACATGCTTTCAGATTTTGAGCAAGGATAAGACTGAGGACAACAAAAATTTAGGGCAAACCTCAAAACTGGAAATACAACCAACAGTGGCTCTATCTGAGGATGGCTAAACACAGTTTATGGCATAGAATCTCAGAATCTCTAGTTGTAGACCTCTTAAAAAAATGAAGGCAACATTGACTAACCTACTGCAGAAGGGAAACACACAGCTGAAAGAAACTATATACAATATAATACATACTTACTTGTGCATATAACTTTATTTTTCAATTGAAGAAGCATTTCAGAAATTGCCCATGCAGTGGAAATTCAAAATCTTCTCCATTCATGTTCTTCAGAAAATAGGAATCCTTTCCAAATCTTTGTGAAATACCAAATGGTCCAAGCCATAAAGACTCAAATTTTTTGTGCTTTCCTTTATCTTCTGCTCTCACATTCCACTAAAGAACTAAGTCATCTGGTTGGAATTTTTTATTAGTAGCCCTTCTATCATACATATATTTCATCTTCTATTGTAATTTAATGTTTTCTTTCTGGCTATCTATCCTTGTTTCATCCAACTCTGTCAATTGAATCATTCTATCCTACAAACTGTCATAAACATCTAACTGCTCTTTTTGCATGAACTGGTACACTGGTAACAAATTGTTTATAGGCATTATTGACTGTAAACCATATACCAATTCAAATGGATATTTGCATGTTTCCCTTTTAACTATTATTCTATCAGCCCAGAGTGTTAACCTTAGTTTGGTATACCATGCTCTCTTATTCTTTTCAAGAATCCTTTTCAATATCTTCAAAATACTTTTGTTACTAGATTCAACTTGCCCATTTGCATGTGGGTTGTATGGGGATGAGTATGACATTATAATTCCATACTTCTCACAGAAATCTGTTATCTCTTCTGATCTAAAACACATGGCATTATCCATCACTAACTTTGAAGGTACACCAAATCTAGTCAGTGACTACCTTACTTCTTGTCTTTTTTGAAGGTACACCAAAAAATTCAGTGACTACCTTACTTGTTGCCTTTTTTGTAGGAATGTCTTCAATCCACTTTGTAAAATAATCATTGGCTACAAGTATCCAACTATGTCCTCCACTGGGTTTTTCTGCAAACTCACCAATAAAATTAATTCCCCACATAGAAAAAGGGGCTTCAGCACTTACTGGGTTTAACAATAGGGCTCCCAAAAATTTGAGCTTATTTGAGAACCTCTGACATGGCTCACATTTTCTTACATATACATATGTATCTTTAAATAAACAAGGCCAATAATATCCATCCCTTAAAATCTTATCGGCAATGGTCTTAGCATAAAAATGACCTCCACACTCCCCTGCATGCAACTCACTTAAAACTTTCTCAGATTGGATTTGAACTAAACATAGCAACAATACACCATTTATGTCTTTCCAATATAAATCTCCTTTGACTAAGGTGTATTTTTAGGCCTATAATCTGAGACTTCTCATTTGATTTTTAGTCATAACATCAGGACACTTGGCATCCTTTAAAAAGTACACAATATCAGCATAAAATGGTTGTCTTTCTATACTTGCAATTGTCTGATCATGTGTCTATATTATTTACCTGTACTAAATCCAAGTTTTCCTTTGTCATGATTTTCGCCAAACCCTGACCTCTTATCAACTTTGTAATGTGGATTTCAAGATTAAATTCTTGAATTCTATTTATCCACTTACATCTCTTACCAGTCACTTCTGACTGAGTAAGAATATCCTTTACTGTTGAGTGAGGGACATATGCTTGCACCTTAGCATAGACCAAAAATGGTCTAAAAGATTTTACTAATTTCACTAAAGCATATGCCTGCTTCTCCACCATCTCATAGTTTAGCTTTGCAGCCTGGAGAGATTTACTATAAAAGGCTATTGGATGCTCAAATACTTCTTCATCTTTTTGTAGTAAAATAGCAGCAATTGTGTGATAAGATGCAAATGAAAACAAAGAAAAGGGCTTACTATAATGAGGTGATTTTAGAATAGGAGCCTCTTGCACTGCCTTTTTTATTCTCTCAAATCCTATTTGAGCTTCTTCATTCCAATTAAATTTTGTATCTTTTTTCAGCAACTTTATGATAGGTTTAACAATTTCTGCAAAGTTTTCTATAAATATTTTGACAAAATTAATCTTTCCTAAGAAATATTGAACTCCCTTTAAGTTTTTTGGAGCAATGACCTTCTAGATTGCTTCTATTCTTTCAGGGTCTATTCTTACACCATCTTTAAACACTGTGTCCCAGCAACTTTCCCTCCTATACTGCAAAGTGACATTTCTTAGGATTTAATGAAACATCGTATTCTAAAGCTTTGTTGAAAATTTTACCCAGGTGTTCACAATGATCCTCAGCTTTCTTAGAGTATTCAGTTAAATCATCTTGATAAATGACCATGAACAAGTCAATAAATTCCTTAAAATCAACATCCATGGCCCTCTAAAAAATTTCTCCTACATTTATCATTCCAAATGGCATTCTAATATAGACATAAGTTCCCCAAGGAGTGGTAAATGCAGTCTTGTATTGCTCTGATTCCTTCACTAAAACTTGGTTGTATCCTAAGAAACCATCCATCATTGGTAGAAGCTCACAACCAGTCACTTTATGTAATATTGCCTCCATGTTGGGTAAAGAATAGTTATCTTTTAGTGAGGCAATATTCAAATTTATGAAATCCACACATAACCTAATGTAGCCATTCTTTTTTCTTATTGGTACCAAATTTTAAACCCAGGTTGAGTGTCTGATAGGCTAGATAATCCCAGCATCCTTTAACTTCATCAACTCTTGTTGCATCTTAGGAGCTAGTAAAGGATTAATAGGTCTCTATTTTTGCCTAAATGGTTTCACCTCTGATTTTAGTGGTATCTCGTGTTGGAAAAGGTCTTCCCTATAAGCTTTTAAATCCTCATATGACCATGCAAAAACATGCTTATATTTTCTCAATAATTTAATCAAATTTGTCCTTATATGGGAATCTAAACCTTTTCCAATGTAAACAACTTGAGGACTAGTTTCTGAACCTAAGTTAATTTCCTCCAAGTCCTAAATCTTAGCATTGTTTATCTTTGTTGAGTGATCATTTTGACTACTGAACAATGCTTCAAGTTTAACCAAACCCTTAGGAATCTGATTGGAACTCAATTGGACAACCTCATTTCCTAAGACATAGTCTTTACCATTATTATTCTCAAGTAAGGTATTGCAATCTATGCACTGAGTCTCATAATGGTCCAAACACTGAATGAATCTCAAAATATCTTGGTCGTCCTGAAAAAACTGCCAATTGTATATATTATCTGGAACAACTGGTCTTGTCTTAACTTCAAGTATTGATACCCCGTGTAAAGTCTGATCATCAGTTTTCAGAGCAACATTTGCTAAGAAATCTGCCATTATATTTTTGGACCTTTCTATCCAACTTATATCAAAAGCATCAAACATTTCAATCTGATCCCAAATAGAATATTTATACATCTTTAATCTATCATTTTTTACTGCATATTTGGATCTTATTTGGGCTACCACTAATTTAGAATCACCATAAACTTTTAAACATTTTATTCCATGTTTAATGGCAATTTCTAGCCCTAAAGATAAAGCCTCATACTTCGTTGTATTATTTGTACACTGAAAGTATAGAAAAAAAGAATATTTGAAAGTTGTACCTGATGGAGATACAAGTAATACACCAGCTCTTGATCCTTATTTTGAGCAAGCTCCATCAAAATACATTTTCCATAAATCATCACCTTGTACAGTCAATTCTTTAACCATAGGATCAATGTTTTTACACTGATGATGATGATCACTCCTCTGTACTCTAAATTTCTCCATATCCACATCAATACAATAGTTAATGTTAGTGTCTTCATATTATTCAATCATGTGAGGTGTTCTACCTCCCTTGACACTCTAACATTATTTCCAACAATGTTGAAGGTAGCATATGATAAATCACACTGTATGTTGCCTCCCATTGAAGCACTCCATTTTCTAGATAGTAACATCCCATAATGTGGTGGTATGTCAACAACAAGAACATTCATAGTTAAACCACATCAGGACACACTACTAATTTGCAAGGCACGGCTTCAATAGTACTAATAACAAGGAAATCTCTAGAATCTATTGCTTGGCATTTCCCATGAGGAGTATCCACTTGTAATCCCATAGACTTCATAATTTCTACTGGCATGACAGTGTTTGATGCTCCTGAGTCAATCATACAGTTTTTAAGCATCTTTCCATTAATTACTAGTGTTAGAAAGAATGGGTCAACAACCTTAGGAGAATTAGTTGTGTTTAAGAAAATCTGAGGAATCTTAGAAGTCATTATTTCAGCTTCCTTCCCTTAGTTACTTGGTCTCTTATCAACATTTTTTGGACTTTGAACTTTCATTGTAGGCACACTATTCAACAATGATAGAACCTTTTCTTTATGTTCCTTGATCCTCATCATTTCTAAAAATGGAACTTTTACAATCATTTGAGATAAACAGTGGCCCATATCTACTAGAGTATATTTTACATCTGAGGACTTTGGTTTTTCAACAATAATATTATTTTCCTCAATCTGTATGTTCAAAGTTGATTCTTCTTTCTTAGATTTTTTGTTTTCTATCTTAAGAGAAGAAGTACTTGTTTCTTGTACCTTTGCTTTTCCTTCTTGCACAACATTAGGCTCTATGGCTTTAGTTAAAATCTTGACCTTAGGTTTGTTTGCATTTTCCCCAGGTCCATCTTTCTTTTGTACATATTTGGTGTATGTTTTATTTTCTTTTATAAATACACCAAATGGTTGACTACCAATACCACTAATCACTCTATTTATTAGGTGATAATTTCTTCTTGCTTTATTCACCAAATCTGCAGTAATTCTTGCTTTTTCTTCATATGAAGCTTTTCTGACCAATGGAAGGTCTTGATTATTTTGTGCATAACATCTTACATGGTCATATATTTCTTCTAGTTCATTGTCTGACAAAATTTGTTGATGATGAATCTCTATATTTCCTTGTAAACCATATGAATCGTGATTTTCAATTTCATTATCTGAGTCTACATCATGACATGAATAGGCATTTGTCATATTATAACCACATTTTTCACTTTCACCATTCCCTTGTTCTTAACTTGTTTTCAAATCTAAGGAAACAATGCAAAAATCAAGATTGTGTGGGGCTTCACAAGCTTCACACCAGAAATCATCATTGCACAAATGGACAACATTTTTATGCAAAGGGTCTGGAGTTCTATTCTCAGGTTTTTCTTTTCTAGGTGGATCAATAGGCTTCCCATCCTTAAACTAAGTTCCATAAGGATGATTTTGCATCCTATTATGAGGATTATAAGTGTTATTATAGGAAGGCCTATTATTTTGAGGAGCCCTATACTCTTTATATTATGGTTCCTTTAGGTTACTCCTACTAAACCTTGAATCATCTCTCATATTCAATTTACCAAATACCCTTCTATTCATCTCAATATTTACTGCTATCTTGTAAGCATCAGTGAGGGTTCTAGGTTTTTTATCCCTAAGAGCATAACCCATTTTAGAATCAAAAGCATTTAAATAGGTTGCTAGACATACCTCTTCATCCAGCCTTATCTTTTGAAATAATGTATGCATTGTTCTTTGGAATCTGGTATTGAACTCACTGACCTCTTCATTATAGTTCTTTTTTATGTTATTAAACTTGTTCAGTAAGAACCCCTTATTTGTCTTATCACCATATTGATCTTTAAATAACTCAATTAATTCATCCATGGATGCAACAGAGCCATTAGAAAGACTTCTAAACCATTCTCTAGCATCCTCTACTAGAGACTGGACAAAAATCTTCATCAACACATCTTCATGAATGATATTCAAATCATCAACAAAATCAATAAATTTTCTTAAGTGTACTTCACAAGAGATGGCATTATTACCTGCAAATTTTGGGAGCTTTTCTCCCACATCACCCACATCTTTTGGAAATGCATTTGGGTTTCCAGGAATTCCAATGAAATTAAATTACTTATACCTTTTAGAATGCAATGGTTTTCTTTGGAAGTTATCAGTCTCTTTGAAAGTAGTAGCTTTTTTTTTGGAAGATGTGTTCTCAAATCCAGTATAAGAATATTTGGAAGATTGCAAAAAATCTATTTTATTTTTCATTTCTATTGTTGCAGCTTCCACCTGAGCTTTTTCTAGCATCTTTGCCATGGTTTACTTTTCTATTCTTAATCTTTCAAGATCAATATCCAATTTGGACATTTTCTCTGTTAAGGCCTTCTGAACTTTAGGCTTTTCAGGTTTGCTTTGAGTGATCTTTTATTTACCTTTATCTTTG
Organism: Thuja plicata; assembly: GCA_018584345.1. Lineage (NCBI taxonomy): Eukaryota > Viridiplantae > Streptophyta > Pinopsida > Cupressales > Cupressaceae > Thuja > Thuja plicata. The sequence goes on along the minus strand of MU227940.1, from coordinate 3,872,408 downwards.
AATTTCTATGAACTAGAAGCTCTGTGAGTAAGAGGTATTTCATGGTCCTTTTGAGACCTCTCAGTGTTTCTTGTAATTTGATGTCTTAAGTATCTTCTTCTACTTCTATCGACATCTCTTTTATCATCTTTTTTCTTTTTCAAATCTTTTTCTCTGCTGAAAAAGGACTAAGTTTTTCATCAAAATCCTTTCTTCTTCAGCGAGTTCATCAATAGGAACTTCAGAATCTGAACTTATAGTGCCATTTCCTTCTCTTCCACTAGAAGTGGAAGTAGCTGCAAATGTTTCTAATCCTCTCTTTGGATATTCTTCATATTCCGAAGTATTGCCTTCATGATTAGATTGATTCCTACCCTCCTCTCTCCTAGTATCACTTTCTTTACTTCTTGGAGAAGTTTCATCTATACTGACTTGGTTTCTTTTCTTCCTCCAAGACATCTCCATCCTTGAAGTTTATGGGATTCCACCATCTAATGCAACTTCAGGATTCCCTTTCATTTTTGACCTAGTATTCATTTTGAAAGATGTTCACTTAACTTTTTTACTGATCACAGAGATTCAATCTTTAGAGTCGCCACCCAATAGTTGTTTGGGATGAATGAATACTGTCAAAATGATCTTGGCAACTACAACTGTAAATATACTATCTTCTAAAACCTCAGACATTCTGAATACTCTTATCAAGACTCTACAATCTCTAGTATTCAAAAGACTTTTCTATTTTAACCAGATTCTGGGATACTCCTTAGATACAATAAATTATACCTAGTCCCCAGCAGAGTTGCCAATTTTTTAGCTCTTTTTCTTGTAGCACAACCCTAAAATGACTATATACTTATATACTTGAATGCAAAATCCTTTTATGCAAAAAAAAGGCTAATTGATGAGGTATTTGATAATACTAGGGATACCTATTATCACCTCCTTCTTTTTTGAGCTCCACAGACTCAGGCAGGTATTACCTATAAAAGATTATTGATTCTTCAGTCAATATATTTAGTGGCCTAGTTCATTCACTGATTTGTTACTTCTGACCTCACTGTAATGACTTATAAAATACCTTGGATATTGCAATGATTAATTTAAAATAGAGTACTATAAGCCAGGCTATGGTCTTGATAACATGAACCAATGAGATAAGGATTTTCATCCTTCTTCTTTTTGATTTTAGGAGGGGCAACCTAATGATCCTCTCTTCAAGGAATCAGCAAACTAAATTTTACCCTAAGAATACAATCACTTGAATGGAATTTTTTTTTTTGTAGTGTATATGATTAAGTAATTTGAAAATATTGGATTGTAAATCAATTAATTAGCAAGCATAAAACCAGTGCCTAATCCCTAGGCTATGAGTCAATATCTTGTATAAATCCATAGTAAGGTAATCAATAATACACTTGCAACAAAGATAGAATAACTTATACTATCCTCTTCCTACAACTTTATCATCAAATCCTCAAACTAATTCTATGTTCTCTAGGGTTACTTGAAACAATTTAATCCTTCCTTGAAGGAACTTACAAGTAACTGCATAATCACCTTATGATCAGTGTGCTTAATTGCCTTACAGATAAACACACAAGAACTATAACAGAAATGTTAAGAGACAATTCAAATGCAGAAAAGAGATTGAAAAATATTTCTATTGATTTCTTAAAGCTTCAAATACATATAGATAGACAAATAGTACAAAGGTTCAGACACAATTTTTAGTCTGCCCTGTAATTCTATTAAAAATTCCAACTCTCTCTTCTTTACAAAATGGTTACAATTACATATTTATAGTCTCAAATCATCTTGGAATCCTTAAGACAAGGATACAACAAGCTTTGGATGATTTGGAGACCTAACCCTAAAAATATAGTAAAGACAAAACATAAGAAGTCCCCAAGCGGTGGATGGACAAATTTGTAGAATGAAATCAGATTTGCACTTTGTCCTTTTGTGAATTCTGGCACCTTTGTCAGTAGTTGTTCAAGATAGAATCTGATATTATATTGAGATCTAGTGACCGCCATTTTAGGCTAACCTACACTAGTCTTTAAGATTTCTAACCTCCCTATGCTTGGAGAGCAGGTGCCAAGTGTCCTTCACTCTTCATCCAGAATGTCTAAGTCCATGTCGACAGCTTTCTTTTTCTTGGGCTCTGTCAGTGTGTCCCATGTTGTGACCTCTACATCGATAGGCCATTTGAAGCTTTGAATGTTCTATATCTTAGTCTTCAACCTATCCCATTTAGAATCTGTTATGCTCTTGACATTTGTAACAAATCTAGTGAAATCAATTTCAGCCTTAAAGGCTTCATCCAAAAGTTTGTTGTATCTTTCGATATTAAGCTCTCCCTTTTCAAAGATATATACATCTTTATTAGGAATCACCTTATCAAATTTGGTGATCCATGCTCCTAAGGGCTTGACCTAATTATCTTTAGATCTGATGGAAGGTACAAATCTGTTGTATTTTGGCCCAAACATCTTCAGTCTGGCCTCAATCTGATTGATTTTTCCTTTAAAATATGAGAGTAAACACTATCTATTCTATCTCTTCATGTACTTGGATCACTATCTCTGGCAGATCATCCCTTAAAGGCTATAATGATGCTAACCTCTCAAAAAGGTTTGTCCTTACTGACCAACTAGTATAATATGGGTTCAAAATTGTTACATAATTAGTAACCTCTATTTGTAACCCTGGAAGTTTATTATAAACATCAAGAACTACATTTTCCTTAGCTTTTATTATCTGTATCTTGTGCTGAAAAATTTCAAAAAGAGCACCCAAAATAACATCATTATGTTCTTTAATATCCATCTCTGTCTCACCAGCTGCTAACTTTGTCTGGACTTCATCAGTACTGACCTCTTTTGGTTCTGCAGGAGCAACCTTTGGCCTTTCTTGCAATTGTTGTTTCAACTCACTGATTAATTTTTCATTAGCATGGAGTTGTATTTTACACAACTCTCTATCCTATACAATTTCACTCCTCTCATCTGTCATCTTTTTTTATTTTCTCTGAAAATTGGGTAGTCTTAGCTTCATTGAGATGTGCAAATTGTGTGAGAACTTGGGAGATTTCCAAGTCTCCTATGTTTTGTACTAACCAAATAATTTGGTTCCCTACCATATTTTCCTCTATACTCATCACAGATGGCTTGTCATCCTTGGGATCTAGGCTCAACATAGCTAATGATTAGGATGTTGGATTGTATCCAAATCCCTTAATCATGTCTCCTACCTGGACCTTTGATGACAAATTCATATCAAGTTGCCTCCTGACCTAATCAATGATGAATGTAGATGCCAAGTCCCAGCCTTCCACTAGTAACATTCCACTGGACTTAACCAATTGCCTTGCCTCTTCAGGAGTCATCCTTTCAGACTCAGGATCATAGTCTTGTAATTCGTGCAAGGCCTCTTCTATCACTAGGGATCCTCCCCTTAGTTATAACTTTTCCTTCACTAATTTGTGTTTGTTCCAAACAAGAAATTCTTTGAATTATTTTATATTTATGAACTGGTCATCACTTAAGAATTCTTGCTAGTGCAATGTCCTTTCATTAGTGCAAGTCCGAAGAGGTATTTCAATTTCCTCTTCAATGCCTTTTTGCATCTTTTTCCCCTTCCTTATTTGCTTTCTCAATTCATGGTCATAAGCTCTATTTCCTGGGATAAGAGCACCAATTATGTCTCTTATCTTTTCACTCCTTTGTTGTGAAGGCTCCCCTTTCTCAATCCTCTATTTTTTCTGTGGGGGCTCATCTGTGACTTTAGCTTCTGGGACTTGAGATAAGTCCACAACATGTTCTGACTGTTGCTCCCCTTCTACTTATTGATATTCAATCATTTGTTGATCCATTGGAGGTGGGCTAGGAACATAGTATTCCTTGTCACTCTCCTCTTCATTTTCAGATGATGAATTCTTTTTCTTCTTTTTTTCACTTTCATCAAGTGCATCCTCTAATTAATTTCACAAGAAGGTGTGTGAATAATCATAGAATCTAGCCTTTTTAAGTAAGGCAAATCAGGGAAAAACCCACTAAAATTCAATCCCTTCCTCTTCACCTGTCTTTCCAAATCCATAAATTCATTAAAATTGCTTGCTCTCAAAGCAATCTCATCTTCATCCATCAAATTTCTGAGCATGTCCTCCTCTATACACTACTCATGCTCCTTGTTGAAAGGGATGGAAAGGAGTCAATAATCTCCTTGCACTTGAAATAAAACCCTCTGAATCAACATACCTACATAAAGAAATATGCATTCTGAAATGGTTCATCCATGAACTTATCAAATCTATAGCCCCTTTCCCAATGGTGAAACCATATATCTTAAATTGTCTGGGGGTGAAAGTTCCCTTGCTGTGGGGAGCTAGATGTTCCTTATCTATCAAAATTAGTTGCCTTATGAATTCCATGGCTTCTCTCCTTGGTGACACATGAAATGGTAGGATGTGGGGTGGGTGAATGCAACCATACACCCTCATCATTGTATAATTCTTATCATAATAGAAATCACCCCAATTGTGATCTCCAGACCATTTGTCAACCATATCACAAGGCCTCAAAAGTTGTAACACATGTATTAGTAGCCTTGTCTTATCCAAACCAAGAGCTACAAGGATTGGGTAAACCACCCAATTTTCAAATGCACAAAAATCATAATCCTTAAAATTATAATTTCATGCCCTCACCTAGAATTGGATTGGATTGGGCTGATTCTGAAAGAATCTTTGTGGCCTTAAGTTGTCACAATCCATTAAGGAGAAGTTGTAATAAATAATTAAGTGCATCAATAAAGAATATTTCATGAATTTAGGGTTTGCTTCCTTGTTCTAAATTTGTACAAACCCTTCATGAATCATATCAATTACATATTGGAAGTAATTATAATTAGTACTTACATGAGGGCTTTATATATCCAATACCATCATAAGGATGTTAGAGCTAATCATTTCTCTCCCTGCATCTACTCCCAGCACTCTGTGTAGTGCATATGCAATGTACTTAATGTAATGGTTTAGATCCTTATAGAAATAAGGAATTTCCCCTGGGATAGGTTCAATGATACCCCTCATCATTTTGGGGACATGTTTCTCTTTGATCAATGTCGCTGCTACCCCAGCCTCCCTGACATATCTATTCCTTAATTTCTGCAAATCAATCTCTATGCTCATGGGGGAGTAACAACCAAATGCCTTTATGAATGAATTCCTATCCAGTGTCACTAAGGGTTTCCCATCATTCTTCTTAATTATCTTAGTAAGAGGGTCATATCTATTTTCCAATTCAAGAATGAAATATGCATCTACAAATACATCTGGCACTAGTAACCTAGCTAACCCACAAGTCCAAGGGTTTGAGATTGGAATGGTTTGGTCAGAATTTTTTCCAAAAATAATTATATAAAGAGAATCTAGAAGAACCTGGAGTCTTAGCATCTCTAATATCACAATAATTATCTTGTAAGATATCGGCACTTACCTTTCTATTTTGAGTGGAGTTGGGTAACAATTGTAGAAACTCATCTGAAAAGTTCCTCTTTCCTTTAGTATCTTCACCAGTATCTCCACTTCTCCCACTAGAGGATGCAATACTCAATGCTTGACTCATGTTTCCTCTATTCTTATAATGATTACAATTCTCTTACCGATACTAAAACAAATCTCCTCCAAAACCTCACTATTCACTGAATTCTCTGCAACCACTGAACTCTACACAATTTTGAAATTTTGATCACTACACAACTTTCCAATTATATCACTTTATCAATTCTGAATTAGGAGGAACTTCAACTTCACACTTCACTGCTTGAAAACTCAAATCTTCTCAAAAAATGCTAATCACAAAGAAAAATTAAGCTCTGAAATTTCAATCACTGGTGAAGTAAAATTATAGCAATCATGCCTATTTATAACTAAAACATCAATGAAAACATCCCTTCATTCAATAATTTCTGCTATTAGTTTCACATACTGTGAAATGTATTCAATTTCTTAGTCGTAGCTCTCGACAGTGACAGGAAATCAAATTGGAATGAGTACCTTTCTCAGAAAAATCCTATTTTATTTGAATGAGATCAAATTTGATTTGTCAGCATTGATTACACCTTAGATACCTTTTCCATCATGGCTACACTCCTTATTTCCTTATTGGTTAGCATATGTACTTTATGGTGGCTATGAACTGTCATCTTTTTAACTAAGGTTTCATTTCCAGTGACCTAGCGACTATTAATCTCCTTGCCACTTAATAAATTTACTAACTATGGTTATCTCAAGAGATCAGGTGATTGAAAGCCTTTTGAAACTCTCCTTAACTGCTTTGGTTAACAACTAGAGACTCCATGACTACATGTTTATCTCCTGATCGCTGGATCATTTTAATCTTTTATCAAGTGACCTCCTGACTGTCGTTGATCTTCTTTCATCAGCATCTAACGGTCTTCACTAAGTCTCTTAATATTTTGAATCAACCCTAATATATCATGAGACTTAGTGACTATGTAACTTTTAAACCATGCATTCCCTTTTGGACATGTGTCTTAATATCTCTTCATGTCTCATGATCACTTGACTGCTTTTGACCTTTTCAGTTCTTCTGGCGACTTAGAGACCACCGTAGATTTTCTTTTAATCTGACGGCTACCGCTAGATCTTGTGATTTTTCACTTAAATCATGTTTTTCACCGAGACCTAGCGACTAAATTCTTTCAACTTGACTTTAACTTTAGTCTGATCTGGAGACCCCGTGACTGTTAATACTCAGTGTCGCTTGATTTATTTCAAACTGCAGGGTTTATTATGAGATCACCCGACTACCATCAGATTAAAACCTTGATTAGCAGGTGTTTAATCGCTAGATCTTTTGACTTTTCTCATTTTCTTCATGAGACAAAGCGACTAAAGGAAACTTAACACTTAAACCCTGTGTCATATCTAGAGATCCTGCGACTAAGCAATCTCAAAGTCACTGCATAATATAGTTAACTCATGTTTAAACTGGAGATATCCTGACTAACCATTAGATCTGTTTCCATCATATGGTTATCTCTTAATCTCTTGATCTTTGAAATAATATTCCTAGCTTTAAGAGATAACCCGACTAAAGGGAAGTCTCTTAGTCTCATGAAACTAAAGTATATTCAATTTTTATAAAGAGATTGAGCGACTATGAGGAAAAACACATGACTTAAAAAGAACTTAAGTTACAAAAAGGTAACTTCAAAACATAAACATTTTCAGAGTCCTAGGGTTTAAATCAATTTCAGACAGAACATAACCTAGAATTTAGGGTTTTTTTACTATATCTCAGACTTTTGACATAAAACCATCAATTTTCATAGGGATTTTGCAATTTTGGACATGCTTTCAGATTTTGAGCAAGGATAAGACTGAGGACAACAAAAATTTAGGGCAAACCTCAAAATTGGAAATACAACCAACAAACCTATGGAAGGGGAAATGGTTGTCATCTATTAGTAGAATATTGATGTTGAACATAGTACTCACAGACTATTCCTATATACTCAATGTCATGCATGAAAATTACAAAGGAAATGGAAGATATGTTAATCCAACTAATAAGACATTTTTCTGGGATGGGCTGGATGATAACCACAATATCACTCTATTGTCATGAGACAATATATGCAAACCATGTGGGGCTAAGGGTGCAAGTGTAAAACAACTTCATACCATGAATCTAGCCATGGGTGTGAAGTTAGTTTGGAGTATGTATCGCAATGGGGAATGGATATGGGTAAAAATATTAAGGTGAAAGTACCCAGATTCAAATGAATCAATTAGAATACTCAAAATGTTGAATCCACCAAATGGATTGGCAATTTGGAATTTCATATTGGATTTCAAAAATATAATCATAAAACATGTTACCTGGGAGCTAATGATGGCCAAAGTGTTCACTTTTGGGAAGATTTGTGGGAAGCGAACCCAAATATTTTCTCCTTCCCACATCTTTAAACAATCAAGGAAGAGACAGGCAGAAGGTGGGGAAGAGATTATGTGACCATAGGTATATGGAAGATATTAATGAAAAACATAAATAACATTAGAAATCACTGGATATTATCAATGCTCCTTGAGAACAAGAGTTGTTGAGTAGAAGGTTAGAAGACATGTGTATCATATGGACTAGATAGAGGGATGAAATCCAATGACATATTTCCAAGGATGGGGGATACAAGGTCAAAACAAGATACATAATTAAGGAGGCAACATTGGAGGATCAATAATGGCCAAAAGAGTTGCTATTGGGTAAATTATATTTGCTTCAAGTAGGGGAATTTTCCTAGCTAGAAATTTAGATTTGTAACCTCACTTAGAATAGATTGACAAAAAATGGTATAATTGGACTAGGAAGATGCACTTTATGCGAGAATCATATAATAAATTGTTACTATTGTGCCCATATGTGGAGATCTTCTGGAAATATTTTCTACAAAAACTTAATTTGCAAACATTGATGCGAAAGAATCTAAGAGACTAGTGTAGACATCCAAAAATATTAATTTAATTAATATTTCCTATTTATTCATCTAAATATTTAATTTAACCAATTAAATAGTTCCCCTTCCAAGTATTAGAATACAAACTAAATACTATCCTAATGTATTTAATTTAATACATTTTTCTCAAAACCTCTTTTAATAAATTTATATTTATTAAAAATCTCTCACTCTCTTAATTATTCTAAATGGATTAATTCAAATCTAATTTGAATGATTAATCTAAACCTAACCTAGAGACCTATTAATCCAATCTAGAAGCCTACCCTAAGCCTACCCCACTCCTACCCTACACTACCTGTCCTTCTTGCTAAACCTTCTTCCTCACTTAATCACACACTAACATTGTTTAAAGTGTGATTCCTAACCTTTTATCCTTAATGGAATGCTCACACATGTGTGAGAAACTCATCCCAAGAGAGTCATCCAACTCTCTTAAATGCAACCCCCTACACATTTCCCTAAGGTTACTCACACATGTGTGAGCAACCTTGAGCCTTAAAAAGCATTAAATGCTCAAATTGACCTCTCCTCTTAGCTTATGTATCCCTTATTTTGATCTTATGTGGATGCCACATAGGTTCCACCTCATTTAATCCTCCCTCCTCCCTCCAAAAATCTATAAATAGAGGCCTTCTCCTCTCACATTTCATCTCTCATTTTTGCATTGTTATCATGATAACATAGCTCTAGATTTCATACTTGATTTTATAATTGAAATATTAGTTTATTGTTTAAATCATCTAGAAATCATATGCTAGGTAATTGGTAACGAATCATAGTTCCAATATTTCACTATACTCCATAATAGCTTGAATCTTCATAGAGAAAAGCTTGAGACTAGTTCCTCGTACTAATTATTGAGCTCTTTATTCATCCATGCATCTTATTTGCATTCACCTTCTTCATTAAATCACTTTGGGGTTTATATATTTTGTTTGAGAGAGCACATCCACACCTCCATAAGGGAGTAAATCAAACAAGCCTCTTGGGTGCACTTGTTTTAGGCTTTATCCAATGTTATTTGGATTTATTTGTTGTTTGCATGCTTGTACATTATTTGAATTTATTTTATGTGCTAATCCACTAACTTTGCATGTTTGATCTTGCTTCCATCAGGTTAGATATTTCCTCATACACATTTTTGCGTGCCCGGTGGGACCCACATCCCTAAATCCTTCTTGAAAAACATCTTTGTCTTGCAATTTTTTGCCAAACTCTCAGATCGGTGTCTCAGCTTTCACGTAGAGGCGTCTGTGCATACGTTGATTCTATCTCAACCACCGTTCAACGTCTGCGTTGAACCAGTGTCTACTCCTATAATTGGCATCTCTATTGTGAAACCTCACCAACACATCCTTGGTCCATAACAATGTCTCTTGTAGGGTTTCTAGTATTTTTAATCATCTTTTGAATAGTTTAGCATTCTATTTTTTGACAGAAATCAATTTCATAGGTGGTCCTAATGATAAAATTTTCAAAAATAATTTATTAAGGATAAAACACACTAAAACACCTTGTTTCTAACAATCTAGAGAGGTTTAAATTTGGGGTTTTAACAGATTTTTCTTAAAAAAGGGAAGTTTGTTTGCACATTTTTTGTTGTCTTTGGATCTTGTAGGTTATAGTGGCATCTATGTATACGATGGTTCATATTATAGCGTTTGAAAATATGTTGATTCATCAAAATTACCAATTGATGTCTCCGTTAGTATTAAATTTTCCTATTGTTTTGAGCTATTTCACTGATTCTGTCATTTAGTAACAATTAAAAGAACCAATGTCTCTGCCTGTAATCGACATCTGCGCCCAGTCTTGGATATTTTTGTGGTTACTAACATTTTTCTTGGTGATTTTTCTCAAATCCAATGTTTGTTGAAGCCCCATACTTGGAAAACTACTAACCAATTACATTTGAAGCCCGCTTGTCAAAGAAATCGTTTGAAACTACTCACTCTATCTTGCAAGTTGTTATAATCAAATCGACCAAACGATCGTGCTTGGTTAATGTTTTCTAGGAACATAGTTTAATTAGGAAAATTTTTGTGTGATTCAAAACAAGCATTAGGGGATTATGTTCTCTTCCTTTTGGAAGATCAAAAACCTAGACATGTTTGTTTTGTCTTAGACAATTAGTCTTTTGGAATTAACCCATTGTCTTGAGTGTTTGGGAGAAAAAGACATTGGATAGGAGAGTAGGCTCTTTTCCCCTTATGGGAAATTAAAAAATCTAGACTCCTCTTATTGTCAATCCATGCTTTTTAAGTTAATCCTTTAGTTGGTCCTATTGGTTGAGGTAAAATGCTCTTGGCATGACCCACGTGAGAATAAGGTGTAAGCCACACCACTCCAACTCATGTTAAACAAATTTTCTTCTTGGGGTAAAAGCCTCAAAAGTTGGATATTGTTTGAGTTTATATTCAACTCATGCCTAACAAAAAGTAGGTTCGCGAGGTCTCAATCACGTTCACATGACTGCTTGTGCCAAGGTTCTTTATGGGGCTATACGCCTCAATTGCGCTTGTGCAAACACAAAGGACATATTCGAATGAATATTTATACTATGAACTGTTAAAGTACTAGCACACCTGATTCACCCTCGAAAGCTTGATAATTTTTGTGCAAGGAGGATGGTAACCTCCCCAAGATCACTCACACATTCATGCCACCTTGAGCATTTAGAGTCATCTAATACGACATTATGATTGGAGCCATTGCGTGCTTGGTGATGATAGTATTATGATTATCTCTTGTGTGTGTGCCTACATTTATGGGAAAATATTTTCAAGCTAAGCCAAATTCCTTAGGTAGGCACTGGTTGATTGTTCTCAAAACATTGGTGACTTGAACATTCGCAAATTTCCCACTAATCAAACTCATCACACTTTCTTTTATCCCTCAATGTTTCTTTGTCCCTTGTTGGATTTTTTTTAGACACATGAATGTCTCGTTTGGATCAAGGTATACTTAGCGTAGTCAATGTTTTTTATGTATGATTGAAAATTGTTCTTGTCATTGAACGTACACAACCAAGCTCACCCAAATCAACAATTAACTTCAAGAACTTGTTCAAATATCCCCATTTGTAGGATTTCAAACCCACATTTGCAACTGTTATAGCACTCATTCTTGGGACATGTCCAATTTAGGGAAACATTACAAAGCAAAAATCCAACTACCCCACATATATTGAGAGAAGACTTTCACTAATCAAGAGACCAAGAAGTATCAACATATCATGAAATCCATCCAACAAGAGATCTAAGAACATGAAAAGTATGACAAGATCATTTTCAACAACAAACTCTTATGCTTCATGGGAAAGTATAATTTGAACCACGACTCTATCAACTTTGAAATATATGACTAGTTGGCACATCACAACAACCTTTCCATTTACTCTTCTTCATTCCAAAGCTTGCATCTCCATCATTGCATTTTTAGAGTCATCCTAAGTCATCCCTTTAGGTAAGAATTATCCAATCAACCAAACCTCATCCAATATCTAAATGTATATTCCAAAAAATCAAAAATATCCCATACTTAGTGTCACAACCTTATGAATTGTGTAGAACCTATATCTTAATAAAATCCATCCCTTAGCTTTACTCCTTGAATAACCATTGTCTAGGATAGCTCATTGTGTCCTTGTGACCTCATCACCTTGATCCAAAGGTTTGTTTGCATTGATATAGAATCTCATAATCTAAAAGACCACAAGTCTGTCTTAGGTTGACAATATCACATCCATTTCAACCTACATTAGGAAAAAAAAGCATCACCTTCATGATAATAGGTAATCCCTTAAGTCTTTAGGACATCCTCATTAGTTTAGGTCATCATCATAATCCTTAAGTATCATTCACATATCTAATCCTGAGTCTGGCATCATCATCACCCTTAAAAACATCCTAGGAAAATTTGAACACCACCTTTTGGAGGTCTTTATCCCTGTGTCTCATTTTGCATCATTCATCCTAGGACAAATTTTATGCCACCTGAGAATCGATCCAAGAGGAGGAAGGACATGGACCCCAACCTTATCGCTAGCTCATCTCATCCAACAATGGATCCCAAAAATGCCATGGTTTATTTTGATCCCTAAAACCAAGTAAGAATTAAATATGTGTGGGCTGACCCAGATGAAATTCCCACCACAAGCTCCATGGAAGCATTCATGAGTCATCTTGGACATGTAAACATGGCCAGTGCCATTATAGGGTAAAAATGCCACACTATCCTTGCCAACTTTCAGTGCTAAGGAATTCAAATTCTACCAGGACTTCTACCACCACAAATCCTAGATTGCTTCTATCATAACTCATTTACTCCAATCCACTACCACTCAGATCATAGTGCACACTATGGCACAATCAACTTCATTCTCCATAATGGGCACTTTAGTCTCTAACTTTCTACCACCTCTAGCATTGCAACCCATCCAACACATCACTACCCAAGCCTCACAAACCATAGCCAACACCCAATCAAATATCACCTAGCCAAACATCACCCAACCTATCCACACCCAACCAATCATCTCACAGCCACCAGTCACATAAACTATGGTTACCTTAGTATCAACATCTATCCCACCCATCATTCCTCCACCACAACAACAACAATCACAATTCACCACCAGCATGCCACCCATGGGAGCCTTCAACCAACCCTTATTCCCTTAAGGTCCCACATTTCATACTCAACCAATGATACCCCCATAGAGTGCCATGATGCCTCTCCTCCAACCTATTACACACACAACCCAATCCAACCACTTCTTAACAAGCCTCCCAAATTTCCCAAAACACACAAACTGCCTCATCATCCACCTGGAGATATTCCCAGGATGCCTTACAATCCCTTGGGATACCTACGTAGTCACATAGCATAAACCCCTCCACATCCTAGCCACAATAATAGTCATCAACCCCTTCATTATCACACAACCTGCACTTTGACCCATCCAACAACAACAACCAACTTACACCAATTACCTGGTCATGCCTCCATCTGCAGCATCCCAAACCATTCCACCTCCCCAACAACCAAGCATCCCCACTCATATCAACTACCTCTCTCACCCACCTCACAAAAATGCTACTTTACAACCATCTTATGTGGCACCAATCCCTGCTCACCCAACCTACCAAATACCCCTACAAGCGCAATCTTTCTACAAACAACATTCACGACCACATCACACTTTACCTTCTCCCCAAAAATATCATAATCAAACGTAGTTGCTACCTTTGGAGCCCACCTATGTGTCCAACCAATCCCCTTATCACACACGTCAATATCCTTCATAGAATCCTCCATACTCCCCAGAACCTTTCGACCTATACCAAGCACCATGGTCCAATATAATGGGATTCCCTTCTCCTCCACTATTCAATCAAGAATGGGAATAAATGAAGAATGCTCTCAAAGAGCTCTGAGCAGGGACCGAAGCCAAAATCTTCAAATTTGAGGAAGTATGTCCCTATCCATTTGATCGATCCATCACAGTCATCCCTTTCCCCAAACACTTTGAAACTCCCAAATTTGATAAATACAAAGGGAAGAGAGATCATGTCAGCCACGTCAAAGAATTTTACATCGCATGCCAAGAGGTGGCTTACAGTGATAACTCTCTCATGCACCTCTTCCCAAAATTCCTGGGAGGGATAGCTCTTGAATGTTTCTACAAAATTCCTTATGGAACAATCACAACATTTGTAGAGTTGTCTAAGAAATTTATAGCCCAGTATGCACACCACATCAAGAGTGAACTATCTCTCCTAGATATATACAATTCCAAGCAAAAAGGCGGTGAAATCTTGACACACTATCTCTAGAGGTGGCAAGGCCTCACCACAATATTGTCATATCAACCTCCTGAGAAGCATTTGATAAAAATATTCATTGACAATCTGCATCCCAAGCTGGCCCATGACATACACATGAGCTGCCTGCAAACATACCAAGAAATTCAAGGAAAAGGAATGGACCTCTAAAAGGGTCTCATAGATAAAGGAACCATAAATTTATACAAAGAAACACATCACAATAGACCCAACAATGATCATTCCCATTACTGGAACAAAAATAAGAGTGTTGGGATTGATGGTGTCACAGATAATAAACATATGCAGATAGTTGTGGCAGGACCTATCCCACCACAACCCATTGTCTGCCAACCGACAACCAACCAAACAAATGCCATATTAATCACAAGGGGATGGCCTATGCTATGAGCCCAAAACCATCCCAAATGAACGTTCACTCCCCTTGATGAACCTTTAGATGTAATCTTCCATAGAATGGCCAAGGCCAACGTGGTTGTGTACCCACACACTCGGCCATTTGATGAGTCAACTCCCAAACCCACATAGTAAAAAGAAAATGAGTATTGTGAATATTACCATGTCAAGAGAGACACTGCCATAAAGTGCATGAAACTCAAACATTATATCCAAGACCTTATAGACAAAGAGAAGATCATCGTCAATGCACCAGCCCAACCTTCACCAAACACCAACCTGCAAATCTACCAAAATGTGTTTCCTCAACACAGCTCCTGTAAAGGACCTTCCAATCCTTCTCCACCCCCAAACCAAGGGAAGGGAAAGTAGGGAGATCATGTCGATGGCTAATAATATACCACTGCATACATCAACTATAACAAGTTCATCAGTTGTATCTCCCAAGTTGAATCCTCAGTTAATGTAATCAATGTCAAAGGTGCAGATAGCGAGTGTGAAGTCACCACACGTCGAGGCAGGATATTTATCATAGGTTTTAATGCTAATCCATCCTCTAGGGAATAATACAATCTCTTCTAACACCTAGGGAATACCCCTGCAAAAAATTTCATCTTATATCTCCTCTGCACTTCACCCATCCACCAAGAAATCCTCAAAAAATCCCTACAGGAATCACGTGTGCCCAAAAACATTGACCCTACCCAGTTCCGGCACCTTGCAGGTCATCTATCAATATCTTTTGTAATATCTTTCAAACTAGTAGATATGTCATCCGTCAAACCCAACCACAATCTCCCTCTCTGCATCGTTGTCATGGTTAATGATTTCACTATCAAATGGGTCATGATAGATAATGGTTCGGCCCTCAATTTATGTACGCTAAAATTCATCAAACAAGTGGGCTATACTGAGGAAAACATAATGAATGATTCCATTACCATTAAATCTTATGACAATCTGGAACACACATCTGAAGGTACCATCTCATTGCCCATCCAACTGGGCCCAGCAGTACAAAATACAGTTTGCCACATTGTTGATCTTGATCTCCCCTTCAACATCCTCCTCGGATGCCCCTAGATTCATTTCATATAGGTCATTCCCTCCACCTTCCATAAGTACCTCAATTTCCCACACAGTGGCACTAAAAACACCATCCGCACAGACTTCAAACCCTTCGCATATTGTCATGCATTGGAAGCTTCATTCCCACATTCAAATCATTGTCATTGACATCTGTACCTTTGTGGCTAGTTCCTCCAAATCCAACTCTGATCTAGAAACCATTCTCTCATCCACTCTTTCCATTATCAAGATCAACAACAAAGGTTGCAAATAATATAGCCTATCAGACGCCTTTTTAATTGACGCATTACCATCAGACCCACACACCCAAGGGCGCCCGCCTAATCAAAGCACATCAGAATAAAAGGAGACCAAGACAAAGAAAATGGGTTCCACCAATTTCATCTACCATGGCATTTTGAATGGCCAAGAGATGGAACCATACATCAACAGGTGGCTCTACAAAGATGCACCAACTCCTGATAGTGGCCTCCTTAACTATTTCAAAGATAAATATCCCACATCTCATAAAATGGCCATGGAATGCTAGAACTATCAGGGAGGTGTTCTAGGTCATGAAGAGCATGGTATGAGGGCTCCCATCAATTCTCCCTGACTATCAAGGAATTAGTGCCTTGGTTCTGGCCTCAACACAACTAGGGGCACCAACGCAAATAGCTATACCTATCGTAATACCCTCAATGAAATCCTCAAAGCTGAAGAGATCCCGAAAGAGAAAATTGTGAGATCCTATGATGATATTGACAATGAAACCCTCTAGACAACTTTGTCCTCTACCAACTTGCCATCAACTTCATTAAACTTCCCCTCATCCACCCCAAACTCATAGACTGGGACCAACCAAGCATCGTACATATCAATGAGTTCCAAAGCGAGGATGCACTGCTAAGATTCATGGGGGCAACAGAACAACAACCTAACCAAGGGAATGATTTGACACATATATACAAACTCGACCCAAAGGCATATTTTGGGGAAGAGGAGGTCTTCAGCTGCAAACGAAAAGATGAAAATAAAAATAAAAATGGATAAAATGGATCTCTTGGTGAAAACCCTTCAAGGCACTATCTGATCACAAAAAAGTAAAAACAAAGGGTGTATCTATTGGTGAAAACCTCTCTAAAGTTCCAGAAGATGAAGATGCTCCTCTTCCTCTCATCCATGATTATAGGCCTGAGCAGTCATCCATTCTTATAGAGGAAAGTAAATGTATAAACCTAAGCACAAAGGAAAATCCCAAAATTACTTACATCGCAGCATCGCTATCAAAAGCTGTAGAAATAGCACTCACTACTCTCCTTCGATAATCTACAATCAAATTTTCATGGTCCTATTCTCCAATGCCTAGATTAGACCCAGGTTTAATTGTGCATCATCTGGAAGTAGACCTGAATATCAAGCATGTTTAACAAAAAGCTCCAAAAGATGCATCCTAAAGTGGAACTATTAGTCAATTTAGAATTAGAAAAGCTTCTCCAAGCTAAGATCATATGTGTCATTGACTATTCTGAGTGGATTTCCAACATGGTTCCTGTGTCCAAGCCAGACAAATCAATCAAAATATGCATATATTTTTGGGATCTCAATAAGGCATGTCCCATGGATGATTTCCCCTGCCAAATATTGATATGATAGTGGACCTCACCGCTAGACATGAGATGTTGTCACTCATGGATAGTTTCTCTAGATATAATAAAATTCACATATCAGAAGAACATCAACACAAGATAACATTTACAACCCCCTGGGGCACATTCTACTACAATATGATGTCATTTGGTTTAAAGAACACAGGGGAAACCTATCAGAGAGCCATGATTGTTATCTTTCATGACATGATCCACAAGATCCTTGGAGACTATGTGGATGATATTATGGCCAAATCAAAAATAAGAGAAGATTGCCTAAATGTACTAGAATGCATATTTAATTAGCTCAATTACTATGGCTTAATGCTCAACCCACAGAAATGTGTTTTTGGGGTTACATCTGGAAAACACCCGGGCTTCATTGTATCAAGAAGAGGCATAGAAATCGATCTAAAGAAAGTAAAGGATATCATGGAAATGCCCTAACCAAGACAACTCAAACATCTATGTAGTCTCTAGGGAAAATTGCAATTTATGTGCCGCTTCATCTCTCATCTCGCAGACAAGTGTTAGTAATTTACTCACCTGCTACGAAAAGATACCAATTTTAAATGGGATCCATTGTGTTAGAAAAACTTAGAGAAAATCAAAGAGTATCTAGCAAATCCACCCATTTTGGTACCGCCAACACTAGGAATGCCACTCATTTGTACATCTCTGCCACTACTATAGCATTGGGAGCACTTCTTGCTCAACTCAAAGATAATGGAAAGGAAAGGGTCATCTACTATATCAGTCGCACACTAGTGGTTTATGAGCTCAATTATTCACCCATGGAAAAAGCATGCTTGGAAATGGTTTTCGCCACTCAAAAAATTTGCCATTACATGCTCACTCGTATGGTAAATCTCATCTCCAAGGTAGATCCTCTTAAATATCTACTGTCCAAAGACACTCTCACAGGCCACATTGCAAAGTGGGTAATGGTATTAAGTGAATTTGACATCCAGTATGTAGATAGAAAAGTAATCAAGGATAAGTTATCATAGATTAGTTAGTAGAAGCACCATTAATGGATTCCTACCCCTTGGTCATGGAGTTTCCAGATGAACATATGTGCATGGTTGAGGAACAACCAACCTGGAAGATTTACTTCAACGGATCCTACACAGCCCATACATAGCCCATAGTTCAGGGGTAGGAATACTCTTTGTCACCCCTCAAGGTAACTACATCCCCAAATCATTCAAATTGGGATTCCCCTACACAAATAACATCACAGAGTATGAGGCACTCATCGCTAGGCTCAAAATGGCAATCCAATGGAACATTATGGAAATACATGTCTTCGAAGACTCGCAACTCATCATAAAACAAGTCCTAGATGAGTTTTAGACAAAGGATGACAAGTTGTTACCTTACAAAGAGATGCTCGACAAAATGAAAGAACACTTCCTAAACTTACAGATCACCCAAGTGCCTAGATTACAGAATAAATTTGTGGATGCAATGGCCACTATTGGATCCCTCCTAGATATTCCTTGGGATGCAATACAATATGAATTCTTGGTCGAGCAACTTCATGCACCCACTTACAAAAACATCAATTCTAAAATGGTATGTGTCTTGGTTGGTCCCCGGTCCCCATGGTACCACAACATCCATGCATATCTAAAGAATGGTATAATATCCCCCCATCTCACAAACACCCAATGCTAGAACCTCATCCATAGAGAATCCCGCTACATCCTCGCAACCAATACCCTATATCGTTGAGGCTATCATAATGTTCTCTCTAGGTGTTTAGATGCAAATGAGGCCACCCATGCTTTATAGGAAGTACATGTTGGGATCTGTGGTGACCACACAAGTGGCATGGTCTTAGCCAAATAGCTTCTAAGAGAAGGATACTATTGGCCTACAATGGAATATGATGCCAGTGAATTTGTAAAGAAATGACTACCATGTCAACAACATGCTAATCTGATTCATGCTATGGCACAAAATTTGCATCCCATCATCCCTCCATGGTAGTTCTCTTGTTGGGGTTTTAACCTTTTTGGTAAGATCGCCCCCTTATCCTCAAGACACAAGTACATTATCATAGCCACATAATATTTCACAAAGTGGGTTGAAGTGATTCCGCTCACCCTTATGACATGTGTCCATATCTTTAAATTCATCCTTTACCATATCATCTTCCACTTCGGCATCCCTTCCACCATTTTCACAGATCATGGTACGCTATTTGAAATCCAACATGTAGAAGATTTGTGTGAATGACTCCATATCCATCACCGCTTCTCCAGTCCATATTTTCCATTAGGTAACGGTCAAGCTGAGGCAACCAATAAAACCCTCCTCAGAATCCTCCAAAAGGTTGTCAATGACATTGGTCGTGACTGGCACCTCCAAATCAATCTTTCCCTCTAGGCATACCGCACTTCCTACTACACTCCCACAAGCACCACTCCCTACTCACTCGCCTATGGTGCTGAAGTCATCTTACCAATTGAGGTCAAACTTCCATCATTGTGTGTGTCACTCAAGGACCTAATCACAGATGAAGATTACCATGTGGCATGACTTATGCAATTGGAGATGTTAGATGAGAAGCACCAACAAGCCTACAACCACCTAGTTATCTATCAAAACCTACTCAAGAGAAGCTACATCAAGAAAATCTATCCACGACAATTCCAAGTAGAGGATCTAATCCTCAAAGAAAATTAGAAGGTAGGTGAAGATTGAGAAAAGAAAGGTAATTTTGAGGTTACCTAGTTTGGCCCTTATGTCATCACAAAATCCTTCTGCTTAGGGGCATATTAGCTATCTACACCTGAAGGATAACCCCTGAATGATCCAATCAACATAATTCACCTCAAGCGCTTCTATGCCTGAAAGTTGGCAGTGTACCCCACTCATCCGAAAAATTCATAAAAAGTATAAAATGTCCTAAAAATAATCATTGTATTGCTAAAAACTTGGTAAACAAGTGCCTAGATGATAATAATAACCAAAAATCAAAAAATCACAAAAGAGTAAAGAGAAGTAAGTCGTCTAATGGTGAAAACTTGGCAATCAAGCGCCTTGGACAAGTATGTGTAATTAAAACCTGGTAAATAGGCATCACACATCATGGACCGTTCCATTATCTATCAAACTCTCATCTCATCCATATCATCCACTGCATCCATCTGTTTCTTGATCCAATCTCTATTACAAAACCCATATTACTTGGGTGTTCAATCTATCAGATGCATCAGTTACAAGATCAACCCCTATCCCAACCCCTGAGCTTTTGTACATATCTCCTATATATAACATCCCTTTCCGATCCTATCAAGTTGTACATTTGTATCCTATCCCACCATCCTAAGCTTCCCCATGCTAATTTTCCATCCCTGCATTAACCCAAATCCTCTCACACCCACCTTCCTAGCTTGTCTGCTGAGTTCTTCAGTTAGGGTGTGTAGACGTCCAAAAATATTAATATTATTATTTAATATTAAATTCCCTTTTATTCATCTAACTATTTAATTAAATTAATTAAATAGTTTCACTTGTGGTATTTACATACAAAATAAATACTATCCTAATGTATTTTATTTAAACATATTTCCCCTCACAAATCCCTTTTTTAATAAATCCTTATTTATTAAAAATCCTCCACTAGCCTAAAAATCCTCTAAACTTGGATTAAATTAAAATAATCCTCTCCTTGCCTTTAGCTAAAATTACCTCTTGCTAATATTCTTCTAATCCTGGTTTAAAAGGTAATTTACCTCTAATCATGTGCACAATCCCATTTGACTTTTCCAACCTAACCCTCAATCCTAGCCACTCATCTCTCTTCCACCTCTTAATCTCAACCGTCCATTCCTTTCTCAAATCTATAAAAAGAGGCCTTCCTCTCTTTTATTTCATCTCTCATCTTGTTGTTGCATTGTTATTATGCTCATTTTGTTGTAGAGTTGCATAAAGTGTTTTCATGCTCATAGTTGTTTTCTTGCATAAATAATCTAGAGATCACATGATAGGAATTGGTAAAAGAATCATAGCTTCAATCTTGCTTTGCATTGCATCCATGGTAGCTTAGTCTTCACATTTTGAGAAACTTTTAGACTAGTTATTACATACCAGTTCTTGAATCCTTCTTCCATCCTTCAATCTATTGACGGGACTTTGTGATCAGGTCCACCAACAGATGTAAGTTGTCACCAGGTACCGGGGTACTGGCCAACTTTGCCTATAAAGGTTGTCCAAAGAAATGAGATTCTTCGGGCCTTCAAGCACCTGAGAGTCGGGTCTCGACAGTGCGGGGGCTCGATTGGGAGTGTGACTATTTTGTTCAGGGGGATAGTTGGTTATCTCGGCTCATCTACTTCGGGGATTTAGGTAAGTGAAGTTTCCTGCAAGCATTCGTTATTTAACAAATAATTTCAAAAGATATGCTAGGGTTAGAAGTACTTCATCTACTTATAGTTACGCTAAACATTCAAAACATCAACCATGCTCTAACGTGCTACACTAAATACTGAACAAATAAAGAACTATCAGCTCATACTTATTCAATAGCGAGGGAAAAGGTCGTTAATCTACTTAAAACATTAGAGAAAGGGACATAAGGAACATACAGCACAAAAGGATGTTAATCCAGAGATTAGAATGCTAACAACATCATTGAGAGAATCCTTCCTTCTTCATTAACATGATTCCAGCCAGCATTGGTGTGTACATTAACAACTCCAGGGGGGCATCTATTTACCGAAAGCTTCTAAAGGATAATGAGCATTGAGCTCCTTAACTACTGAGAATGAAAATGTTGAAAGTGCTAAAGCTATGGACTACAAAATCATCAATTTCACCAACCCTTGGAATGAGGTCAGACTTATTATTTATACACCTCTTTCCCTAAAACTAACCTAACTCATATTTGCACTTCAACCAATATAATACAATTTCTTGTGGCTGGTACTACCTACACCACACTACAAAGACCTTGAGATGGAAAAGGTCTGACATGTCAGAATAATATGAAAAGAAAGGAGGAGTGGAAGAATCAGGCTCGAGAAGAGAGCTGGAGGGAGAAAAAAACAAATCTAATCCCCCAGGGATCAAGGCTACATGCCTCATCAGTTAAAAAGTGGATCCATGTCTCCAATGCACCAGGTGTTATGTTGGAGCGGTGCCTTAGTAAGACCATTTGTTAGGATCATCTTGTTGAGCTGACGTGCCTTGCTGGAGTCACCCACCTTCTGACATCCCTATTAACTACTTTGAAAGTGACCGGTTGGCTTCAGGAGCCAGGATGCTGGTCGCTGAAAGAATACAAAACTATCAGATATGGAACTCTAGGATTTGGAAGCTTGCGATCCCAAAGAATGAGTAAATACAAAGTACATCTTCTAGTGATCATCTGCAGAACCTAGAGAAGTTTATTGTTCCTTAGTATCATTGAAGGTTTCCAGGACCTGGACAATTCTGTCCTCATCAATATCCTTGAGGCCGACCCAGTGGAACTTGGCCACCTCCACGTACTCGCCCAGATCCAGAATATTTGCTTTAAAATCTGCGGCCATCTTTGCCGCATCATGACCTTGGAGCACCATGTGAGTTATCCATGTCATTTTTGCTCCATCTATTCCCTCTGAGGATTGATACCGAGATTCCATTAGCTCGTCAAATTTTTCCACGACATATTCCTCTGGAGTACATGTTTCAATACTAAATGGATCAACTCTGGAGACCTTTGAAATGAATGAATTGTATAAATTGAAAGAATATTGAACTTCTTCAATTTTGTCGCGCAAGGCCCCTACCATTTACTTGATTACCTCCAATGTGAGGTCAAGTTTGGAGTGTTGGGTTCGGACAAAGTCAAAAGACTCCTCTCCCAAAATTTTGGCCTCAGAGACAACTTCTTCTCCGATGCCAATGAGCTCTGCCAACACAGCCTTCCATGCTTCATAATTTTCAATGTCTCCCTCCCAGACGGACATAGTAGTTTTGGCCTGGTGTAGGATATTGTTGGCCGCATATAAGTCTGGGAGTGTGGATATTAAGAAATGTTGGATGTTTCCCACCTATTCAGTAATCCATTTGCCAACTTCCTGGGCCTTTCTCTTCATAGCTCGTAGTGAATCTATGTCACCTTGAGGGAGCGGTGCCCCGGATGTGGAGACTTCTATGGAAATGGTAGTAATAGGTTGTGCAAGCTTTGTCAACAGCCCCATGAGGTTTGCATTCTTTTCCTTTTCTGCCCTGAATTTATGGGCCTCCTTTTCATAGCAAGCCTCCACCACCTTGGCCGCTTCTTTTAACAGGTCTAGTTTGCCCTTTTTCCCTCTCTTCCCTAGTGATATTTCGGTGATGGAGTATTCATCGACTTTTGTCGTTGCTTTGTCTGCATCTAGGGAAGGTGTTACGATTACCGCAACTGTATCTCTTCCTGGCCCAGTCCAAAGAGTATGGACTGTCTGAGTTTTCTTGGCCTTGGGAGGAATCTGCGCTTGTGCCATCATCTCTGCCAAGGAGAGATGGACATTGGGTGTTACTGGGGCCTTCCTCTTCCGAGACTCCACCAACCATTGTGGTGGTAGGGGTGGCCTTGCAGCCAAAATTTGTTATTGTAGTTCCCATCTAGGGTTTTTTGTGTCCCCCCAATATTCTGAGTCATTTCTGATTCCTTCCCTATATCCTCGGGCTCACCAGCAATATTTACCTCGGTGGTACTTGTGTCCTTTGCCCTGGTTTTCACATCCTTAGCAGCGTTAGGATCAACATCCATTTCTCCGGGGTTCTATTCCCCACCTTGCTGGTCAGCTTCCTCTGCCAGAGTGTTTTCTTCAATTGGTGTATTCTCTAGGGGTGGTGGAGGTATTGGGCCAAGATTCAACGTTTGGGCCACTGTAATTACCTCACCAAATTTTACCCTTGGAGGCAGTGTTTCGAATATGGCAGTCGGGGTTATGGTTTATCCCGCAAGCCCGGTTTCCCCAACTTATGCCAACTACCTGCCCTCTTCTTTCCTGCTTTTGTGGTCCCCACAACATGTACCTTTGGGACGTCAAAGATGTCTACCTATTCTTGTTCTTTTTCTTCTTCTACCCGGGCTTCCTGCTCTTGGGCGGCTTCTTGCTCCGGGACTTCTTCTTCCTGTGCAGCGATCTCTTCCGCCGATTGCGTGATATCTCCCTGAAGATTACCAAATTCATCAGTCCCAAATACATCATCAAATTCATGTGGAGGGGAGGTCTCTAGGATATCCTCAGGTCTTTCGTCTAGTTCCAAGGAGTCAGAAGAAACAATTTGTATTTCTTGGATGCTTGGCATCCAAAGTTCTGGCTCCATTTTTGGCTAAGGGTTAGTCTTTTTTTATTTCTCCTAGTTACCAAAGGGGGCCCTACATCTAAAATAGTTGCCCGCTCCTCCTCCGCCCTGGTCCCTATTTCTTGGACCATCAATATTGCTAGTGAAGGGGAAGAGGGAGGAAGGATGGGTCTGGCCAACCGTGTGATTAAATTATCTTTCATTTTCTAGGAGAATACCAGTGTCTGTTGTATTTGATCCCCTATGGGGCTGCAGATGGGACTTGGGGAGGGATTCCCACCTTCTTCTTTCCTCTGTCCTCACCTTATGAGGAGGTTCTAGCCCCAGAAGTTGAGCCCCGCACGAACGGGCCAACTTTACATGTGTTTCTTGGGCATGCCTTCTTGAAAGATGAGTGGTTGTGTTTGACCACATTGTGGGTAAGGTCCTCAATTGTTGGACCTTCCTGGGCATTCTAGTCGACTGGAGGGAGATCCATTTTATCTACTCCCTTTTATTGATATTGTGGGTCCATAGTGGACCCGGTGTCTGAGAAGTCATCTAGGAATTTTCAAAGCTTCAGCCTCTCCATCATCCCCATTGTCATCCAGATGAAGTGCAGGCTCCAGACTTCAAATTCATCCTATGAATCTTCCCAAAAATCCTCCATGCGAAAGGCATGGGGCTCTGATACCCAGGGAAGTGTCATTGCTATTTTTCCTACCAGATCAAAGTTCTTCCGCGCCAGATAGAATTTTGCTAAGTCCAAACTTTTAAGCTCATTGTCTGCCTCCTTAGCCATGGCTAGACTACAATAATAGTTCCCACAGGTGATTGGGAATGAAAAATTTGTTACCTTCTTTACCATGAAGAGGGCATGCAGCTCCAGGATCTGTCGGCAATATTCTAAAAGAATTATTTTGTTCCCACAATGCTTGGGCAACAAATAGGGTTTACCGGAGAAGCCGGTCACCCAAATATAGGTGTTCAGCTAAAACTGAATGTAATAGTGGCCATAACTTCTGACCAAATCCATTGCCTCTTAGAGAGGAAATATCTGACATCCTAGGTAGGTGTGAGGAGGTTGTAGTAAATGAAGGCATCATTTACTCAGTAGAAGCTGAGGAAACTAGCCTCCCATTGGACTTGTTGGAAATAATCCCAAGGAGCACTCTGGCCCAGGATGATCCCAAGTGCACCTGCAGTGAGTAGCCCATTTGTGATGGGGTATTATTGTGCCAGAGCCTAGAGAACATAGGACATCATGTAAAATTTAGAGGTCTGGGTGACTTGGAGGAACTGGGAGTCCACATGATTTGAGATGATGGTGGCCCAATCAAAGTATTGCTCACCGGAAGAGATGTTGAGCAAGAAGTAGTACATCCATGCCAAGAATTATTGGGCATGGGGTTGTCAAAAGATCCTACATAGTGTTATGATCCCCATCTATATACTTTCCTTGAATTTTGTTTGGGGGATCTTCAGCTTCATCCTTTTGGAGTCTTTCTTTGGCACTTTAAGCCAATTGTTGTTCAGATACTGTCGGGGCATGTGTTCCAGTTCCAGAAATTCTCCCAAGGCCAAGGACTGGGTGATGACAGCTACTCCATCAAATTGGGGAATCCCTAGACCTACCTGAAAGGTTGCGGCATCCAAATACACCATGGGGGTTGGATATCCAGTCGGGACTGGGCAGTGAGCATGACGGCTCAGACAGATGAATTGTAGTGTATGGCTAGAGTAAGAATAAGTTTTGGGGTTTGCATAGAGCATGGGAAGCAAGAAGCTTTAAGAATCTTGGAATCACCAACATTGATTGCTAATGGGTCTCCGGCCCTTCGTTGGATATACATCATTTTTACCAAGGCCTGCATTTCTACCCACATGCTGATGTTGGTGTTGGTAATCAACTGAACCTTGGAATCAATCTTTGATCCCATGATGGTGTCTCCCTTCAAGTACTTCATGGTTAGTGGGAGCTTTTGTAGGGCCTTCTCGATCTTAGTCCTGACGATTGCCCTGGTAACTGCCACGGTGGGGAGATCTGGACTCCTAGGTGGAGAAGATGTAGATGCCTCTGACATGATTAATGAATTTGATGCTGGCAAACTGCAAGGCAAGATGATCGTCAAAATTTATACAAGACAAAACATTACTTCGGGCTCCAGAGATCTTACCATCGTATAGCATCTTCACCTGAAAGAGTTAGTTCATGTTAAATCCCAGAAGAGATATACATATAATGAAGACATAGGAGGCTGGACCATTATCCAGACCCCCGGGGATTCCCGCACATATGATGGAAGTGGGATAGGGGTTGAATGAGGACATAGGACCCGGAGTCTAGAAAACTAACTGTTGGGTGACATGGCCAGAAGATGAGCCGTACTAGGCTGGTGTGGGTGTCACATGGCCATGCAGTAAATAGGAGTTATGGAAATAATGTCAATAACTATCCGAACATGCGTGAAGTGGAACCTACTTGGCTGGACTTGAATGCACGCATGGGAAATTAATTCATCATTAAGGCTGACTTCAACAAAGGAGAGAGAAAACCACCACAATTCAAATGAGCAAGGAGTCAAGCCCGAACCAGGTGGTATTATGTCGAGAAGGCGAGCTCACAAACTCAGGAAAACATGGACAAGGGTGTGGCAAGCTCAACATGATATCGGAAGGATATACACCAAAAATATAGAAAAATAAAGAGGGTTGATGGCCGAAACATATATACACAGTTTACAAACATTTACATAATATACAAAAGAACTAAAGAAATGTACAGTGCACAGGAAACTGGCCTAAATTACAACTGCATAGAGGGAAAACAACCCTCTTTCAGTGCCAACCTACCAATGGGAGGTGATCCAAAACAGAACCAAAAATAAAAACCACAAAAAAAACCACAAACAAACAAGAAATAGAAAGAAAACAAAACCCAAAAAGGCAAACAAGAACTGGAAAACCATGAACCAGAGAGAGAAATTTGAAGGCTTACCTAGAACATGAGAAATGCGGGAAGAATGAATGCTAAAATGTTCTACAACAAGCTAACCTTCAAAACCACTATGAGCATGCACTGTAAACCACCGGTAAACTTCCACTAAACACCGAGAGCACAAGCTTGTTTAATCGCCTTAATTTGCCTTAATCGCTCTGAATGCTCTAAGTGTTTGATCACGGTAAATGTGAAAATGATAGGTAACTCCTATTTATACCCTTAGGGTAAAAAAAGAAGCATTGCATTCCTTCCACAAACCCCAAATCTTGCAAACCTCCAGACTCCAAGCCCGAGGATTCCATGCAACTACATCTTTTCGTGAAAGAAGACGTAATGGCAGACAATCCCGAAGTCCAGAATCTGGCTCTGGAAGAGACAAACAAACTTTGAGACTGGGTCCCAGAGGCACAAGAAGGAAAAAGTGAAAGAAAGACACCCTTGCAGAAGAAAAGCCCAAAGGAAAAATAAAGAAAACAAGGCAAGAGCCAAAAAGTAGGAAGGGGGACCCAACATTTTGCCTACAAAATGTAGGGATGAGTATGCAAGGCATAACAAATGGTGACTATCTGGGACAGATGCCTCAGTACATTCAAGAACTTTAGAATCTCTGGTTAGCAAAACTGGAATAAATCTTTACTTGGAGCATTCTGTTTGCAAAGTGCGGGGTGCCTGAGAAAATTGAGCTCATCGTTGATTTGATCTTTCAGTCTTTCATCAGTTGTGAAGTGTGTGCTTTGAAAGAACACCAATCCGATGACCTCCAGGAGAAGCAGAGAGGAAGCACTAAATAATTCAAACCAAAATCATCATATCTTTCCCATTTCCCCCAGATACCAGAATTTCTCCATTCTTTAGTTCATTCTTTTCCTTTTCTTTTCTGGGTGGGAAGGCGGTACTTCTTTCACCATTAACCTTGAGCTTAGCTAATTTTAATGGCGGTACTTCTTTCACCTTTCCACCCACTTTAATTTGAAAAATAAGAGAGAAAATTTCAGACCCAAAATATTTTAATGATTTTCAGACTTGGTCAACAAACTAGTACAGTTGATCTGTCCTCAGTGTGTCTGATTACTTGTTTCTTTTGGTTTTGATTTAACTGATTTCCGTATTGTCAAGATGTGAATCAGATGAAGATTACCCATAACCTTTTACCGTACTTACAAAATAACTCTAGAGCGCAAACCAATTCCACCATGCTAACCATAGTTTTCAAATTCATCAAAATGCAAAAGGTATCGTTCCAGAGACTACATGTCATGCGAAGAATACCGATCTACAAAGGAGAGGGCCAAACATGTTGGGAACCCAAAAAAGAAGAGAAAACAAGGAGAAACCAAAAGCAAACAAAATAAAAATAAGAAAAAAAAAAAAAGACCACCCTGGAGGGCGGCCAACAAAACTATTTATAAGGTGTCCCAAACGGAGCACTGGGAAAGATATTTACAAGCGAGAACCTTACACAGAATAAAACTCTGGACAAACTTATCACATAACTTACTCAAAATAGTGCTTGAGAAATTGTCCACTAATAGGTAATGGGATGACTTCTCTGGTCATGGTGTTGAGGCGATAAGTGTTTGCCCCGTAGATCTCAGATATCAAATATGGTCCAAGCCAGAGCCGCTAGAATTTAGTGTGTTTTCCCTTCTTTTCCCGGGCCTTGTCCCACAAGAGGACCAAGTCTGAAATCCAAAAGGCCTTGTATTGGTCTCTTCTATCAAACCATCATTTTACTACTGCTTGGTGGCATGCAAAATGCTCAAGGGCTGCAGCTCTTTGTTCCTCCATCCACACTAGATTTA
The DNA here is from genome assembly GCA_018584345.1 of Thuja plicata. Lineage (NCBI taxonomy): Eukaryota > Viridiplantae > Streptophyta > Pinopsida > Cupressales > Cupressaceae > Thuja > Thuja plicata. The sequence continues at coordinate 3,842,848 of MU227940.1, read as the reverse complement.
GGAGCCGAACCTCCACAATATTGTCCCGATTGTTGAATTCCTGCATGAACTGTAAAACTGAGATCTGTAAGTTAATGGGAAATACTGGGTTCTGGCCATAAACTAGATGGAATGGGGATGCTCCCAGGGCTATCTTTATGCAAATGCGATCCGTCGAGAGAGTGAATCTAAGCTTTTGATGGAGATAGTAGTTTCGGCCTGGTGTAGGATATTTTTGCCCGCATATAAGTCTAAGAGTGTGGATATTAATAAACGTCAGACGTTTCCCACCTGTTCGGTAATCCATTTGTCAACTGCCTGGACCTTTCTCTTCATAGTCCATAGTGAATCTATGTCACCCTGAGGGAGCGGTGCCCCGTATGTGGAGACTTCCAGGGAAATGGTAGTAATAGGTTGCGCAAGCTCTGTTAGCAGCCCCATGAGGTTTGCATTATTTTCCTTTTTTGCCCTAAATTTTTGGGCCTCCTTTTCATAGCGGGCCTCCACTGCCTTGGGTGCTTCTTTTAACAGGTCTAGTTCACCCTATTTCCCTCTCTTCCCCAGTGATATTTTAGTGATGGAGTATTCATTGGCTTTTTTTATTGCTTCGTCTGTGTCTGGGGAAGGTGTTGTGATTACCGCAATTGTATCTCTTTCTGGCCCAGTCCGAAGAGTATGGACTGTCTGAGCTTTCTTGGCCTTGGGAGGATTCTATTCCTGTTCCATCATCTCCACCAAGGATAGATGGACCTTGGGTGTTATTGGGGCCTTCCTCTTCCGGGACTCTACCAACCATTGTGGTGGTAGGGGTGGCCTTGCAGCCAAAATTTGTTCTTGTAATTCCCCTCCGGGGTTTTGTTGTGTCCCCCCGGTATCCTGAGTCATTTCTGACTCCTTCCCTGTATCCTTGGGGTCACCGACAATATTTACCTCAGTGGTACTTCTATCCTTTGCCCCAGTGTTCACATCCTTAGCAGTTTTAGGATCAACATCCATTTCTCTGGGGTTCTATTCCCCACCTTGTTGTTGTTCTTTTTTAGCTTCCTCTGCTGGAGTGTTTTCTTCAATTGGTGTATTCTCTGGGGGTGGTGGAGGTATTGGACCAAGATTAAACATTTGGGCCGCTATAATTACCTCACCAAATGTTACCCTCAGAGGTGGCGTTTGGAATATGGCAGTTGGGGTTATGGTTGATCCTGTGGGTCTAATTTCCCCAACTGATGTTGTCTACTCACCCTGTGCTTGCCTGCTCTCCATGGTCCCTACAACGTGTATCGTCAGGATGTTAGAGATTTCTACCTATTCTTGTTCTTTTTCTTCTTCTACCCGGGCTTCCTACTCTTGGGCAACTTCTTGTTCCGAGACTTCTTGTTCCTGTGCGGTGATCTCTTCCGCCGACTTCATGATATCTCCCTATAGATTCCCAAATTCATCAGTCCCAAATATGTCATCAAATTCATGTGGAGAAGAGGTCTCTATGATATCCTTAGGTCTTGCATCCAGTTTCAGGGAGTCAAAAGAAACAATTTGTATTTCTTGGATGCTTGGCATCCAAAGTTCTGGCTCTATTTTTAGCTGAGGGTTAGTCTTCTTTTTCTTTCTCCTAGTTACCAAAGGGGGCCCTACATCTAACATATTTTCCTGATCCTCCTCTACCCTGGTCCCTATTGCTCAGACCATCAATGCTGCTAGTGAAGGGGAAGAGGGAGGACGGACGGGTCCGGCCATAAGTATTGGGGTGGCCAACCGTGTGATTAACTTATCTTTCATTTGCTGGGAGACTGCCAGCGTTTGTTGTATTTTCTCCCCTATGAGGGCCATGGATGGGACTTGGGAAGGGACACCCACCTTCTTCTTTCCTCTTTCCTCACCTTATGAGGAGGTCCTGGCCCTAGAAGTTGAGCCCCGCACAAACGGGCCAACTTTACATGTGCTTCTTGGGCATGCCTTCTTGAAATATGTGTGGCTGTGTTTGACCACATTGTGGGTAAGGTCCTTAATTTTTGGACCTTCCTGGGCATTCCAGTCAACTAGAGGGAGAGCCATTTTGTCTACTCCCTTTTCTTTATATTGTGGGTCCATAGTGGACCCAGTGTCTGAGAAGTCGTCTAGGAACTTTCAAAGCTTCAGCCTCTCCATCATCCCCATTGTCATCCGGATGAAGTGTCGGCTCCGGACTTCAAATTCATCCTAGCAATCTTCCTAAAAATCCTCCATGTGAAAGGAATGGGGCTCTGATACCCGGGGAAGTGTCATTGCTATTTTGCCTAGCAGATCAAAGTTCTTCCGCGCCAGATAGAATTATTTTAAGGCCAAACTTTTAATCTCATTGTCCACCTCCTTAGCTACAGCCAGACTACAAGAATAGTTCACACAGGTGATTGGGAACAAAACATTTTTTACCTTCTTTACCATAAAGAGGGCGTGCAACTCCAGGATCTGTCGGAAATATTCTAAAAGAATTATTTTGTTCCCACAATGCTTGGGCAACAAATAGGGTTTTCTAGAGAAGTCGATCACCTAAATATAGGTGTGCTACTGAAACTAAATGTAATAGTGGCCATAACTTCTGACCAAATCCATTGCCTTCTTAGAGAGGCGGTATCCGGCATCCTAGGTAGGTGTGAGGAGGTTGTAGTAAATGAAGGAATTATTTACTCGGCATAAGCTAAGGAAACTAGCCTCCCATTGGACTTGTGGGAAATAATCCTAGTGAGCGCTCTGGCCTGGGCCGATCCAAAGTGCACCTACAGTGAGTAGCCCATTTGTGATGGGGCATTGTTGTGCTAGAGTTTGAAGAACATAGGATGTCATGTAAAATTTAGAGGTTCAGGTGACTTGGAGGAACTGGGAGTCCACATGATTTGAGATGATGGTGGCCCAATCAAAGTATTGCTTGTCAAAAGAGATGCCAAGCAAGAAGTAGTACATCCATGTCGAGAATTCTCGGGCATGGGGTTGTCCAAAGATCCTACATGGTGCTATGATCCCCATCTATATACTTTCCTTGAATTCTGTTCTGGAGATCTCCAACTTCATCCTTTTGGAGTCTTTCTTTGGCACTTTAAGCCAATTGTTGTTCAGATATTGTCAAGCCATGTGTTCCAGTTCCAGAAATTCTCCCAAGGCCAAGGATCGGGTGATGACGGCTGCTCCATCAAACTAAGGAATCCCCAGACCTTCCTAAAAGGTTGCGGCATCCAAAGACACCATGGGGGTTGGATATTTGGTCGAGACTGGGGCAGCGAGCATGATGGCTCAGATAGATGAATTGTAGTGTGCGGCCAGAGTAAGAATAAGTTCTAGGGCTTGCATGGAGGATGGGAAGCAAGCAGCTTTAAGAATCCCGAAATTGCCAACATTGATGGCTAATGGGTCTCTGACCGTTTGTTGGATATACATCATTTTTACCAGGGCCTACATTTCTTCCCACATTCCGACACTGGTGTCAGTAATCAACTGAACCTTGGAATCAATCTTTGATCCCATGATGGTGTCTCCCTTCAAGTACTTCATGGTTAGTGGGAGCTTTTCTAGGGCCTTCTCGATCTTAGTCCTGACGACTGCCCTAGTGACTGCCATAGTGGGGAGATACAGACTCCTGGGTGGAGAAGATGCGGATGCCTCTGACATGATTAATGAATTTGATGCTGGCAACCTGCAAGGCAAGATGAGCATCAGAATTTATACAAGACAAAATATTACTCCGGGCTCCGAAGATCTTACCATCTTATAGCGTCTTCACCTGAAAGAGTTAGTTCACGTTAAATCTCAGAAGAGATATACATATAATGAAGACTTAGGAGGCTAGACCATTATCTGGACCCCCAAGGATTCCCGCACATATGATGGAAGTGGGATAGAGGCTAAATGAGGACATAGGACTTGGAGTCTGGAAAACTAACTATTGGGTGACATGGTCGGAAGATGAGCCATACTAGGCTGACATGGGTGTCACATGGTCATGCAGTAAATAGGAGTTATGGAAATAACGTTGACAATATTCCAAATGCACATGAAGTAGAAGCCACTTGGCTAGACTTGAATGTGTGCATGGGAAATTAATTCATCATTAAGGCTAACTTAAACAGAGGAGAGAGAAAACTACCACAGTTCAAACTAGCAAGGAGCCGAGCCTGAACCAGGCGATATTCTATCAAGAAGGCAAGCTCATGAGCTCGGGAAAACATGGAAAAGGGTGTGGTGAGATTAACATGATACCAAAAGGATATACACCAAAAATATAGCAAAATACAGAGGGCTGAGGGCTGAGGGTCGAAACATATATACACAATTTACAAACATTTACATAATATACAAAAGAACTACAGAAATGTACAGCGCACTGGAAAGCAGCCTAAATTACAACTACACAGAGGGAGGACAACCCTCTGCTAGTGCCAACCCGCCAATAGGAGGCGACCCAAAACAGAACCAGAAATGAAAACCATAAACAAAACCAGAAACAAATAAGAAACAGAAAACAAAACAAAACCCAAAAAGGCAAACAAGAACCAGAAAACCAGGAACAAGAGAGTGAAAGTCGAAGGCTTGCCTGGAATGCAAGAAATGTGGGAAGGACAAATGCTAAAACATTCTGCAACAAGCTAACCTTAAAAACCACCATGAGCACGCACTGTAAACCACTGGTAAATTTCCACTAAACATCGGGAGCACAAGCTTGTTTAATCGCCTTAATTTGCCTTAATCACTCTGAATGCTCTAAGTGTTTGATCGCGGTAAATGTGAAAATGATAGGTAACTCCTATTTATACCCTTAGGGTAAAAAAGAAGCGTTGCATTCCTTCTGCAAACCCTGGATCTTGCAAACCTTCAAACTTTGAGCCCGGGGATTCCATGCAACTACATCTTTTCGTGAAAGAAGACGTAATATCAAACAATCTTGAAGTCCATAATCTAGCTCTCGAAGAGATGAACAAACTCTGAGACCAGGTCTCAAAGGCACAAGAAGGCAAAATAAAAATAAAGACACCCTCGTGGAAGAAAATCCCAGAGGGAAAACAAAGAAAATAAGGCAAGAGCCAAAAAGTAGGAAGGCGGACCCAACATTTTGCCTACAAAATGTAGGGACGGGTATGCAGGGCATAACACAATCTTGCATTCATCTTGAAAATTTTAATTGGGGATCTTAAATATTGTGTTTGAGAGAGCACACCACACATTCACAACTCCATTAGCTCTATCCGATGATATGAGGATCTTTTTGTTGTTTTCATGCTTGTTATGTGAATCTTTTACATACTAATCCTCTAATGGTTTTGATGTTTTAGTTGATGATTGTAAGCTAAATATTTGCTCGTATACATTCTAGCATGCTCGGTGGGACCCATGTCCCTTTAAACATTTATTCTCTTTTCTTCTCCTCTTTTTCTTTCATTTATGTCCAGTTGACGAATCGACATCTATGTTTTTACGTAGAGGCATCTGTGTATATGTTGGTTTGTTCTGGATCACCAATCAGTGTCTACGCTTAATCAGGATCTCTGATACCTGAACTGATGTTTCTGATGCAACACTTTTTTTCCCTAATATTGCACACTTAAAGGTTCATTTTTATAGGGTCTTGGTGTTTTTTTTTGTTTTTAAGACTTCAGCATTTGGTTTTTTAGCAGAGATTGGTTTTCACAAGTTGTTATAATCTCATTTTCTCTCTAAAAAACAAGTCTTTAAATCAAAAGACAGTAATAAATCTAGAGTTAGGGTTTGGGCGATCTCAACATAGGTCAGTGTAGTCAATTTGAAGGTTTTGAAGAGAAGACAAGTTACTCATTTGTTGTGTTTGTTGTCTTTTTTGGTTTTGTAGGTACAACAGCATTTGCACATATGTCGGTTCATATTTCAGTGTTTGCGCATATGTCGATCCATGTGAATCACCATTTGGCATCTGCGCCTTACAAACCGGCGTCTCTGCTAGGTATAACTTTTTAGTTTTCTCTATGTTTTTTGGCTTGTTTTCTGCACTCTATCATTTCGGGAGAAAATACATAATCAGTGTTTGTGCCCTGCACCGGCGTCTGCAGCCTGTCTGCTTTGGTTTTCATCATTTCTAACAGCTTTTAAGTGGTTTTTGTGCTAAGAACACTTGTCAAAGGTTGATTTTTGAAAACTACTAATCAATTGTCTTGCAGCACTACTTGTCAAAGAAATCACTCCAAGATTACTTAAGTTTTTCTTGTAGGTTGCCTTAATCAAAATGAACTAAAAGATCGTGCTTCTTAGCATTTTCTTGTTTTTAGGCATATAGATTAACTAGGGGATATTTTTTTGTGATTCAAAACAAGTGTTAGGGGAGTATTATCTCTTCCTTTTTGGAAGATCAAAAAGCTAGACATGCTTTTTTGTCTTAGACAATTAATTCTTTCGGGAAAGAACAACTTATCTTGTGTGTGTGTGGGATAAAACGATATTGGATAGGAGAGTATGCTCTTTTCCCCTTGTAGAAAAATTAGAAATCTAGACCCCTCTTGTCACCAATCCATTTCTTTCAAGTTAATCCTTTAGAGGGCCTTCCAAGGGAGCAATCTCTTGGGAATGACCCAAGAGGGGAACAAGTGAACACGACTACTCTGACCCACTATAGGCAAAAGCTTCTTTCAATCCAAAGAGAGAGAAGACATGACTATTTTCTATTTCTAATGCTCCTTCATTTGTAGGGCCTTGTTTCCTTAATCTTTCTAAGAAAGACTACACTTGACTGGGCGCTTGTAGAGTCATCTTGGTCTTAATCTTGTTTACAAGACTGCAAGGGGGATACATTCAACTTATGTAGGGCCGAGAGGTCTGAATCTCGCTTGCGAGACTATACATTTTGGGTGCTTGTAGGGCTATAAGCCTCAATTTTTCTTGTGAAACTAAAAGGGATAGCCATGAATGGACGACCTTACTAAAAACTTGTTAAATTAGAAGCTTACTCGATCTACCTCCAAAAGTGTCATAATCTTTGTGTAAGGATCAATCCAATTGAATTTTACCCAGATCACCTGAAGATTTTACACCCAAAATATGTATTCCTAGGGGCATTCTAAAGCATGATGATGGCATGAGGGAGCTTATGTGATTCAAGCATTGAGTCTCTTCTCAAAACCCACAACGTGCATAGTCCTGGACAAAGCCAATATCACTTTGTGTGAGGCGAAGGAATATTTAGCATGGGCAAAGATTTTGGCACTGAGCCAATTTCCTTAGGTAGGTATTTGCTTGTTTAACATTGATCAAAGGTTTCACACACTCCTCCTACTCCTCAAGGTTGCTTTGTCCCTTGTTGGATTTTTTTTGACATTTGAATGATCATGTTTGACTCAGGGTATACTTAGCGTAGTCACTACCTTGATGTATGATTGAAACTTGTTCTTGACATTAAACATACAACCAAGATCTTATCAGCAAAAAATGACTTTCCAATCGCAAACAGTTGTTCCTATGGCATGTCAAATCCAAGAATACATAATAAAGTCAAGACCCCATTACCTCCCGTGATCAGAGAAAAAAAGAACACTAATTGCAAAGCCAAATAGTACCAACATATCCTTGATTCTGTCAAGCAACAGATTCACGCATGCGTAGAATATGACAAGGTCATCTATAACAACAAGGTTGCATGTTTCAAAAACAAATATCATATGAATAACGCCTTTGTCATCTTTAAGCAATACAACTAGCGGGCACATCACACTATCATTTACTTATTCCTCTTCTTGTTCCTTTATCTTGCATATTAGGACCATCATTTTAATCATCATCCTTAGGAGTGCATCATCCAACCAACATAGCAAAAATCCAATCAATCCCAACATTATCCAATCAATTATCCAAAATCCAAAAAAATCAAATCTTGGTATCATATCTTTTGAGTTGCATAGTACCTACATCTTAATCAAAATCCCTTCCTAGTCTTCCTTAGCTGTGCATTGTTTAGGATAGACCACATTGTCCTTGTAGCCTCATCACCTTGATCAAAAGGTTGGTTCACATTGACAAAGAATCTCATTTTTTGAAGACCATAATTTTGTCTCTAGTTGACACAATCATTAAGATTAAATTAGGGAAATCAACTCGTAATCCTTTGTTACATCAAGTCATCCTAGGTCCTTAGGATATCCTTTTGTCATTTAATCACCATCCTAGAATCATTCAATAATCTAATCCTACATCCTAGTCATCTTGCACATCCTCCATAGGAAATTGCATTATCATCTTGCATTCCTTTAGCAGCATTCATTTCATGCCACTGGAAACTAGATCCAAGAAGAGGAAAGACATGGGTACCAACTATGTCGCTAGCTCGTCTGATCCAACGATAGACCATAACAATGCAATGGTCTCCTTTGACCCTCAAAATCAAGTGCCAAGCAAACATATATGGGTTGAACCTGATGAAACTCCTACCCAAAGTACCATGGAGGCATTCATGACCTACCCTGTACATGCACACATAGTCAGTGCCATCATTGGACATAACATCCGCACTATTCTTGCCAATTTTCAGCAAGAAGGAATCGAACTGCCATCTGGGATCATACCACCAAAAATTGGACTATCTTTAGACATCCATGGTGAATTTTCCCACCCCATGGTGGAAGAAATATTTGATCCAAGATTCAAAATGTCCCAATTTGGATCCAATATACCTCATTTTCTCCAACCAATAGCTACTCGATCCATAGTCTGACACCACTTTCTATCTAGGGACCCCGCGTCTCACAATAATCACAAGCTATCCAAATGTCACAACCCACTCAATTCATTTCTTTTCAACCAATCATTTTCATATCCACCATTGCCCAACCAACCCACACTCAACCAATTGTCTTGCAACTGTCAATCACGCAAGCTACGAGCACTTCAAACCTGCTTTCGCACCAACAATAATTCACCACTGGCATGCCACTCACATGAGCCTATAACTAGTCCTCTTTCTCATAAGGGACCACATTCCATGCTCAAGCAGTAGTTACCCAACTTGCCTTAGTGTCAATTTTTCCATCACTTGTGCAAGAGCAAAACAACCCGTCAACTTCTCAACAGACTTCTCAAGTTGGCCAAACCACACAAGTTACATCATCCTGTTAGTAATAACTGAGAGGGGGGGTGAATCAGCGGCCTCAATTTTTTATCCAATTTAAACTTTAATCCACCAATCAATACTTCTCCAATTATTAATTCCCTACAAGATGTATGCCATGAAGTACTTGAAACAAATAACTGTTTGTCGACTTACCTTGTCTATCCTTATTCTCCTTGATTACCGATAAGTAGTAAAACTTATTTACTGATGCTCAGTAAATATGCAAAGTATACCAATCAATCCATAAATGCATATGTGGAATATAAAATAGTAAATTAATAAACCATACACACATAACACAAGGATTTTAACATGGAAACCTTGTTAAGGGAAAAAACCACTGGGACCGGTACCCCAAATTCTCACTCTTCTGAAGTGAGCCCTGTTAGGAGCTAACCCTATTAAAGGTTACAAACACATGGTTAAGTGCAACCTTGTTAGAGAATTTTTATACATAGGTTGTCACTTAGTATCTGGCATCTATGCTACCATCCTTGAATCAGTCTCTATACTGTCAATAGGCTTTATGCTAATCTTACTACCATCCTTGAATCAGCCTCCTTCTTAGACTGTCAAAAGGCTTTAGGTAAGACCGATGCTACTATCATGATTCAACCTTCTGGTAATCTATTAGGATATACCTCAATTACAAAAGACTGTTAAGTCCTGCTCTGTTAAGAGACTTAATGCTTCAATGGTTAAACTGAAACACAATGACCTGTTTCTAATACAACTTTGAATTGCAGATATTCAGATCTATTTACATACAATACCTTTCTGATCAATGTATCAATTCTATTCCTTTGTTCTTCATTCTTTCTGCTTTGTGATGCTATGCTTCACTATGTGTTGGTGTCTGCAGAATTCTTTAGCTCTCCCTTAGCTTGATTGATCAGGATTGTATGAAGTTTAACCTTCATCAGTTTCTCTTCAGCATCTTCTATCAGTTCACTCCCCTGTGTATCTGATTGCTTTTCATAAATGAATTATGCTTGTCTCTTATATAGACATGATATTCCTTACTTCTAGGTTCTTGATTCTTGAATCTTGGCGTGAAAAATAATCCACCCAAACTGATTTATGGCTTTAACTCCTGATTTATCTCATAGTTATCTTCTTGCCAACTGTATAAAGCATCTTCAAATCAATTACTTAATGATGATCGAATAAAACAAATCAAACAACCAGTTAATTCTATCCTTAAGCTCCGCCAACTAGATATTTTGTCATTTTCTGATTTCTCTGTTCTGTCGGTCAATTCTGCAGTTCATCGTTGGTGACAAATGCCAGTTCCGTTAGTACATCTTCAGTTAGCTTCACGATCTCCATCCATCGAGCATCATTGGATCTTTCTCATCGGGTAACACTATCATCTACTCGTCGAGTATCACTGTGACTTTATCTCTGTCTTTACCGATGGTGTGCACTTCGTCGGTGTGGTTTGTCACTTAGTGAATACTTGACTCTTATGCATTGTTGACGGCATAACCTCTATTCCATTGATTCTCTGAAGTCTTTGGCATTATGTATATGACCATACAGATGATATCAAGTTGACATCAATGACAATACAAACCATTAACTAATTTAATGTTTTGCATCATCTTCAACTTAACATCATCAAACATTCAATCAGTTACATGTCATCAATCTCTCCCTTTGGCATTGACGGCAACATACTATATTATCACACTATATTATTTCTAATACAATATGAAATACAATTTGAGATTCATCAAATTACCAAGCAGTTTGTTTTGATAACCAAAAAAAATGTTTGACCGCCGGTAAGCTCTGTATTAGCTTAGATTTGATTCTTGCAGCTTTCTCTGTTTCTTCTTCTGATGTCTCTATCTTTTGTTTGAAACTTTTATACAAATACTCTCCCTATGGATATGGTCTCTCCCTGTTTGGAGTAATCTGATAATGAATAGTTTCTGATGATAATATGGATACATTCTCTCCCTTTGACATTAATGCCAAACAAATATTTTCACAAATATCTGTCATTCTGTCAAACAATTTCTTCTATCCATAATATATTCCTTGAATTTCCCTTATCCATCATCAATATAACAGTTTGCTCTGGTGCTCGGTTCTGATATATACCTTTCTGTATATAGATGTAGCTTTGAAGTTCATCTACTGCTTGCATCAATTATGAATGATATTCTGATAATATATGGCTGATACAGCTTTCAGTCCTTTACTAACTATTGGACATGGGTTTGACCCCTAGTCTTTTTCTCAGGTACTCAAATGTATCCTTGGGTAGTGGCTTGGTAAAGATATCAGCCAATTGTTCTTTTGATTGCACATATTCAAGTATCACTTCTTTTTCTTGAACTTGTTCTCTTAAATAATGATACTTGATGGCAATGTGTTTATTCTTTGCATTCATGACTGGATTTTTGGAAATATTTATTGCACTGGTGTTATCACAATAGATAACTAATGGTTCTATGATTTTCATATGCATACCTTCCAGCAACTATTTGATCCATGCAATATTTGAGCAGTTTGCAGCAGCAGCAACATATTCTGCTTCTGCAGTAGACTAAGAGATGCATCCTTGCTTCTTGCTAATCCATGTGA
>MU227940.1:3797614-3826633 GCA_018584345.1 Thuja plicata | reverse complement strand
CCTCCTTCTTAGACTGTCAATAGGCTTTAGGTAAGACCGATGCTACTATCATGAGTCAACCTTCTGGTAATCTATTAGGATATACCTCAATTACAAAAGACTGTTAAGTCCTGCTCTATTAAGAGACCTAATGCTTCAATGGTTAAACTGAAACACAATGACATGTTTCTAATGCAACTTTGAATTGCAGATATTTAGATCTATTTACGTATAATACCTTTCTGATCAATGTATCAATTTTATTCCTCTGTTCTTCATTCTTTCTACTTTGTGATGTTGTGCTTCACTATGTGTCAGTGTCTGCAAAATTCTTTAGCTCTCCCTTAGCTTGATTGATCAGGACTATATGAAGTTTAACCTTCATCAGTTTCTCTTCAGCATCTTCTTTCAGTTCACTCCCCCGTGTATTTGATTACTTTTTGGAAATGAATTATGTTTGTCTCTTATATAGACATGATATTCCTTACTTCCAGGTTCTTGATTCTTGAATCTTGGCGTAAAAAACAATCCACCCAAATTGATTTATGGCTTTAACTCTTGATTTATCTCATAGCTATCTTCTTGCCAACTGTATAAAGTATCTTTAAATCAATTACTTAATGGTGGTTGAATAAAAGTATCTTTAAATCTTTAGTTAGCTTTAGGATCTCCATCCGTCGGGCATCATTGGATCTTTCTCGTCGGGCAACACTATCATCTTCTCATTGGGTATCACTGTGACTTTATCTTTGTCTTTACCAATAATGTGCACTCTATCGGTGTGGTCTGTCACTTAGTGAATACTTGACTCTTATGCATTGTTGACGGTGTAACCTCTATTCCATTGATTCTCTGAAGTCTTTGGCATTATGTATATGACCATACAGATGATATCAAGTTGACATCAATGACAATACAAACCATTAACTGATTTAATGTTTTGCATTATCTTCAACTTAACATTATCAAACATTCAATCAGTTACATGTCATCACATCCTCCACTTGGTGCTACTCTTAGGCCACTATACAAGCACTTAGGATACCAACAAAGTATGGTAATGTAAATCCTTTCACCTCCCAAGCACAATAATTATTTACCAACCCCTTTGTCATGCAGCCCGCTGCACAACCCGTCTAATAGTAGCTACCAGTTTACACTAATTACTTAGCCATGCCTCCATCTACATCATCGCAAATCATCCCACCTCCTCAATAGCCAAGTGTTCTTGCTCGCATCAACTACCTTGCTCCTCCTACTAGGGGTACTCACTCACAAACCATTCATCCCACGCACAATAATGGAGCCATCCCACCAGTTTATGTGGGGCCAAACTAGGTTTCTCCTACCTATCAACTTTCCCATCAAGCGCAACCACACTACCACCAGCAATACGTCCCTCAACTATAGTTTCCACTCTTGCAACCTATCCATCAAACCCCTTATCACACCCCTCAGTATCCTCCGTAAAATCCTCCTTATTCCCCAACACCTTTCGACCCATATCAAGCACCTGGATCCAACACGATGGGAGGACCACCTCCTCAACCGATCAACCAAGAATAGGAAGAGATGAAGAATGCTCTTAAGGAGATCTAAGCTGGGATCAAAACCAATATGTTCAAATTGAATAAGTATGTCCCTATCCCTTCAACCAATTCATTACAACAGTCCCTTTTCCCAAACATTTCAAAACCCCCAAATTTGACAAGTACCGAGGAAAAGGAGATCCTACTAGTCATATCAAAGAGTTCTACATGGCATGCCAAGAGGTAGCATACAATGATAAATTTATCCTATGCCTCTTCCCCAAAAGTCTACAAGGATCAGCTCTCAATTGGGTTTACAAAATCCCCTATGGTTTGATTACTACATTCATGGAGTTGTTAGAAAAATTTCTTACCCAATATGCACATCTTGTTAAGAGTGGTCTATCTCTCCTAGACCTGTGCAACTCCAAATAGAAAGGAGGTGAAATCCTAGAATACTATCTCCAAATATGGCAAGGCCTCACTACCAAATTATCCTACCAACCTCCTGAGAAACATTTGGTTAAGATATTCTTTGACAATCTGCACCCCAAGTTGGCCCACCATGTCGACATGAATTATTTACAGACATACCAAGAAATATGTGGAAAAGGTATGGACCTTGAAAAGAGTCTCATAGATGATGGAGCCATCAAACTTTACAAGGATACAAGTCACGATAGATCCAACAATGATAGATCCCACTATTGGAACAAGAAAAAGAGCATTGTGATCGATGGTGCCACGGATACCAAACATGTCCAGATTGTGGTGGCTGGACCTCAAGCACCCACTCCTACATACCAAAAACCAATGCCTACGTATCAATAATTTACATATGAATAGCCTATATACTAACCCATCACTATCCAATAGAGTGCACCAATGTATCCCCCTCCTAGGGAAAATTTTTAATCCAATTATCAAATCCCTACTAATCAAATGAATGCCATATTTGTCCCCATGAACAAAACAAACCTCGAACCCAGAATGCACCAAAATGCACATTTACCCCTTTGGGTGAATCCATAGATGTTATATTCCAAAAAATGGCTAAGGCCAATCTAATTATGTACTTGTAAACACAACCTTTTGACGAATCAACACCAAAACCTGCATGGTATAGGGATAATGAATATTGTGAATATCATCATGTTAAGGGACACACAACTGTAAAGTGCATGAAGTTCAAACATTATATTTAGGATGACGTAGTGCCAAAGGATGGAGGATCCAAGAATGGACAATCCAAACCTTGTTGTCAAAACAACAACACAAAAAAAAATAGAACAATAACAAAGAATAGAATCAACATTCAATTTATTGCAACAACTAATTACATGCAATGTGTCAGGTAGTAAGGTCTTCCCAGTTACAGCCAATCACAAATAATTATGATAGTAATTCAACAATATCCCTCTTAGATCCAACCCAAATCCAACCCTAGCTAGTCAGATCTACAACAACAGGCTATAGAAATCTGATAGAAACGTCCAACAAAATCTAAAGTTGTGCACATCGACCTCCAAGCAATCTTCTTGTTCCTAAGCCTCAACTCTAGCTCTGCAATAGATTTGCAATAATGAGTTACTCCTCTGTAGATGTAATCATCTATCTTCCTTCTCCCTGAATGATCTACTATTCCTCAGGTTAATATTCTTATTTATACCCAACTAAGCCACAAGTCGGCCTAGTAAATACAAATAAAATAAACCCTTACATTAATTACATATTCAAGCCACAAGTTGGCCTGCAAAAAATAATAAATGCACATTGGATAAAGATCCAAGAAATAAATAGGTCCCTACACATCCACACAATCGATCCACATCATGATCACATGCTACACAAATTAAATGTGCCAATTCAGCCTCACAGATCTGTAAGAACACAAGTCAGCCAACCAAAATGTCGAGCACCAGAAAACCAAGAAACAGCACTGTCGAGCCCTCCAGTGACTGATTCCCCTAGTGACTGAGTCACTCCAACAACCAAGTCCCCCAATAGCTAAGTCCCCCAGTGAATGAGTCCCCCAACAACCGAGTCACTCCAGCGACTAAGTCCCTCAACGACCGAGCCCCTCAGTCCACACAACAACCGAGAAACAACACTTCAACACCAAAACACTAAGGCAAATCACACCAACATGCAGGATTTCCAACTACCCCAAGATTCTCCTGCATCAGACGTCCCAGGTGTGAAAAGATGTTTCCAAAGGATGGAAGAACATCTTATGGGATTCAACACATAAATCCCAAACTAGTTCTTCACATACATGTCCTCCAATTCTTCAACACTCTTACCCTGAATCCACTTATGCTTTCTTTGCCTCCTCAAGTACTTCCTTGACACTCCATAGGTTTGTTTCTCACACTGATCTCTAATCCTTTAAGGATACTTCAACTCAATTTGGCTCCCAAAGCTCAAGTCCCTCCTACCGAGTGCTTCATTCTACAAATGCATCAGTGAAAACTTCCTGCCATCATTCTCAACAGAAAACACATTCTTCACACAATCATGCACAACTCTACAATCATACTGCTAAGGTATACCAAGCAATATGTGAAAACTACTCATGTCCACAATATCACACAACACTTGATCCTTATACTGGCCAATCTGAAAGTCAACAAGACATTGTTCCCTCACTTCCAAAGCATGTACATTTGGCAACCAACCAATCCTATAAGGAGAAGGATGTCTCACTCTCTGCAAACCAAGTTTCCAAACTATCTCCTTGGCTAAAAGGTTATCAGTACTACCACCATCCACAATTACATTGCATATTTTACCAGCAGACTTACAATGAGTCCTAAAAAAATTACTCCTTTGACAAGGTTCCAATACTTTCTTACCAAATAGTACTCGTCGATCCAACAAACTGTCTCCTCCTTGTTCAAGTTCATTCAAGTCTTCAGCCTCATCCACCACAGCAACTCTTTGGTCACCAGTCCTCTAGGAATATTCAAAAGATCTATGTCCTTCTTCACAACAATGAAAACAATTACCCTTAAAGGTAACCTTACGTGTCCTCTTCCTCGGCTCAACAATTTTTGGTTCATCTTTAACAATCGACTTATCCTTGAATAAGTGATCTTATTTCTCCTTCCCTTTGGATCCACCTTGATGTTTTCTTTTCAACTTATCTTCTACCTTCAGATCATACTGATAAGCATCCTCAACCGAATTAATCTTTAGTATACCAATCTCATCCTGAATATTGAATCTTAAACCATTAATATACTGAGCTACCTTCTCCTTGGAAAGTTCTCTATGCCCAGACCAAATAGTCAACTTATAGAACTCCTTGGTATAATCCTTCATAGACAATTCCTTTTGTTTCAGATTCTGCAACCTCTTAAACAACTCAAGTTCATAGTCAGTAGGTATGAACTTAGCCTTTAACTTAGACACCATCAATCTCCATCTAGCGATCTTCAGTTAACCTTCTTCTTCTTCTTTATATCTCTGCAATTATTTCCACCAAAGAGAAGCATGTCCCTTCAGCTTAGTCTGTGCCAATCTTACTCTAAGTGGATCATCAATATCCTCTAACTCAAAGTAGTCTTCCAATTCACCAATTCAATCAATCAGGTCTTCTAGATTCAAAGTACCTAAGAAATTAGAAACATCCATCTTATGCTTCAACTTCAGCCGAGTGCCAGATCTATCTAGCTAACCAGCTCTATCATCCATAGATCTTGCCACATGATCAGTTCTATCCTCTCCACTAGATCTAACAGCTTCAAATTTTTCAGCAACTTCCTGATAACCATCCTCAGTACCCACATTCTGAGGTACACCACACATAGCCCTTATGATCTAAGTGATCATATCATTCTTCATCAATTCCATCTCAGATCTAAAATCTAATTTAAACTTCTTTGTAACCCTCAACTCCACAGCATCACAAAGATCTGTAATTTCCCTACGGTCCAATCTTCTTAGAGGCATCTTCCAAGATCTTTGAAAACTAGAGGCAATAAATCACCAACTTTCTCAATCCAATGTCCTGGTGCAAACTGCCTCACCTTCAGTGATCTATCGACACACTCAAGATCTTCAAGATTTGATACCACTTGATGCAGTGCCAAAGGATAGAGGATCCAATAATGGACAATCCAAGCCTTGCTGCAAAAACAACAACACAACAAAATAGAACAATAACAAAGAATGGAATCAACATTCAATTTATTGCAACAAATGATTACATTCAATGTGTCGGGTTATAAGGCCTTCCTAGTTACGGCCAGTTACAAACAATTACAATAGTAATTCAATAAGATCCCTCTTAGATCCAACCCAAACCCAACCCTAGCTAGTCAGATATGCAACAACAGGCTGCAAAAAATTGATAGAAACATCCAACAAGATCTAAACTTGTGCACACGAGCCTCCAAGAAATCTTCTTATTCCTAAGCCTCAACTCTAGCTTTGCAATAGATTTACAAAGATAGGCTACTCTTCAAATGTAATCATCTATCTTCCTTCTCCCTAACTAATCTACTATCCCTCTAGTTAGCACTCTTATTTATACCCAACTAAGCTACAAGTTGGTCTAGTAAATACAAATAAAATAAACCCTTACATTAATTACATATTCAAGCCACAAGTTGGTCTGTAACAAATAATAAATGCACATTGGATAAAGATCCAAGACCCAAATAGGTCCCCACACATCCCCATGATCAATCCATGTCATGATCACACACTACACAAATTAAATGCGCCAAGTTGGCCTCCAAGATCCGCAAGAACACAAGTTGGCAAACCAAAATGTCGAGCACGAGAAAACCAACCAGCAATGTTGAGCACCAGTAAACCAACCAGCAATGCCAAGCAATAGGATTGTTGATCCCTCTAGTAACTGCGTCACTCTAGTGATTGATTCCCCAAACGACTGAGTCCCCTAGCGACTGAGTCACCCGAACAATCGAGACCCCCAGCGACCGAGTCACTCCAGGGACCGATCCCCTTGGTCTACACAGCAAACGAACAATAATACTTCAACACCAAAACACTAAGGAAAATCACACCAACATGCAGGATTTCCAAATACCCCAAGATTCTCCTGCATCATAGGTTATAATAGACAAAGAGGAGATCACTGTTGATGCATCAACTCAACCCTCGCCGAACACCAATCTACAAATCTATCAAAACATGTTTCCTCAACATGACACTGCAAAAGGACTTGCCAATCCTGCTCAACCCTCTAACCAAGGGAAGGAAAAACAAGGAGATAATCCTGACAAGAAAGACTAAAAATCTACATACATTCATTATGATCAGTTCATTGGTTGTATCTCCCAAGTTGAACCCTTAGTTAACGTCATCCATATTAAAGGTGTAGATAACCATTGTGCAGTTACCACCCACCGAGGAAGAATAACTGTCACATGTGCTAGTGTCGATCCCCCTTCTAGAGCACAATATAATTTATTGGAACACCTAGGGAACACCCCTGCTCAAATCTCCATCTTGGATCTCCTCTACACTTCACCTATTCACCAGGAAATCCTTAATAATCCCTACAAGAATCTTGTGTCCCCAGCAATATTGATCTACACAATTCCAAACTTATCCGCATCTTGCAGAATCTCTTTCAAACCAGCATATATGTCATCCGTTGAACCAAACCACAATCTCCCTCTTTGTATTGCCATTGTGGTTAACAAAATTGTCATCAAACGTGTCATGATAGATAATGGTTCGACCCTTAATTTATGTACTTTGAAATTCATTAAACAATTGGGATACACTAAATAAGATATAATGAACAATGTTATCACAATCAAGGCATACGATAATCTGAAATGAACATCAGAAGGTACAATTTCATTGCACATTCAACTGGTCCCTACAGTACAAGATACAATATTTTACGTTGTTGATCTTGACCTTTCCTTCAATATCCTCCTTAGACATCCTTGGATTCATTCTATGTAGGCTGTCTCATACACCTTCCATCAGTGCATAAAATTCCCACATAATGACACTGAAGTCACCATCCGCGCAAATCCCCAACCCTTCACATACTACCATGCGTTGGAAGCTTCCTTCCCACATTCCAACCATTGTCCTAGGATTGACATTGGCACCTTTGTCACCAGTTCTTCTCGAACCCATTCAGACCTAGAGACAATACTCTCATCTACTCTTTCCACGGTAAAGATCAACAACAAGGGTTGTGTAGAGTATAGCCTATCAGACGCCTTCATAGTGGGAGCCCTACCATATGATCCAAACACCCAAGGATGCCCACCTAATCAGAGCATGACAGGACCAAAGATGACTGAACCAATGCAACTGGTCTCTACCACTTTCATTTCCCATGACATTCTGAATGGTCAGGAGATGGCCCATAACATTAATTGGTTATAAACAAAATGGAACTATCAAGGAGGCAGCTTAGGCTATGAAGAGTGTGGCATGAAATCTCCTATTGAACTCGCCCCGCAAGAAAAGCATAAAGGCCTTAGTTTTGGCTCTGCCACAACTGGGGGAACCAATGAAAACAACTACGCCTATGGTAATACCCTGGGTGAAATCGTTGAAACCGAAGATATCTCGAAAGAGAAAATTATGAGAGCCTATGACAATGTCCTCGATGACAAAACCTTCTTGGGCAATTTTTTCCTCTGCCAACTCACCATTAACTTCATTAACCATCCCCTTGTCAATCCCAAACTCATAGACTAGGACCAACAAAGCGTGGTACACGTTGATGAGTTTCAAAGTGAGGAAGCGCTCCTACGATTTATGGGAGCTAAAAAACAAGAATCTAACTGGGGGCATGAATCAAAACATGTATACAAATTGGATCCAAAGGGATACTTTGGGGAAAAGGAGGCCTTCATCCGCAAAACTAAAATTGAAAACAAAAATAAAAAAGAGAAAAATTGATCCCTTAGTGAAAACCCCTATGGGGCGCTATCTGATCGCAAAAAAGTAAAAACAAAGGACGTATCTGCTGGTAAAAACCTCTTTGAGGTGCTAGAGGATGAAGAGCCTCCTCTTCCTCTCATCCATGATTACAAGCCCAAGTAATCATTTATTCTCATAGAAGAAACAAATCCTATCAACCTGGGTACAAAAGAAAATCCCAGCATCACTTACATTGTAGGATCACTGACAGAAGGTAAAGAAACAACCCTCATTGCTCTCCTATGAGAATCCATAGATAAATTTTCATGGTCTTATTCTCGCATGCCAAGATTAAACCCTAACTTGGTGGTTCATCATCTTGTCTTGGATCCTAATGTCAAATTGATAAAGCTGAAACTCTGCAAGATGCATCCTAAGGTAGTATTACTAGTCAAGGAAGAATTGGAAAAACTTCTTCAAGCTAAAATCATCTGCGCCATTGAATATTCTAAGTGGATCTCCAACATGGTGCCGGTATATGCGCAAACTTTTGGGATCTCAATAAAGCATGCCCAAAGGATGATTTCCCCTACCCAATATTGACATGATCGTAGATCTTACTGCTAGACATGAGATGTTGTCTCTTATGGACGATTTTTTAGGATATAATCAGATTCGTATTGCATAAGAAGATTAGCATAAGACAACATTTACAACCCCTTGGGTACCTTCTACTACAATATGATGTCACTTGGCTTAAAGAATGTAGGGGTGACTTATCAAAGAGCCATGATTGTTATCTTCCACGACATGATCCACGAGATCCTTGAAGATTATGTGGACAACATCTTGGCCAAATAAATCAAAATAGAAGATCACCTTGATGTGCTAGTGTGTATTTGATCAGCTCGGTCACTATGGCCTAATGCTCAACCCCAAGAAGTGTGTTTTTGGGGTCACATTAGGAAAGATCATATGGTTCATTGTATCAAGGAGAGGCATATAAATAGATCCAAAAAAGGTACAAGCTATCATGGGAATTCCTCCACCCAGAACACTTCGGCACTTACATAGTATACAAGGAAATTTGCAATCTGTGTGTTGTTTCATCTCTCAACTCATAAACAAGTGCCAACCATTCACCCATCTTCTGCGTAAAGACAACAATTTCAAATGGGACCCTTAATGTCAGAAAAGTTTAGAGAAAATCAAAGAATATTTGGCAAGTCCACCCATATTGGTACCACCTACACTAGGTCGACCACTTATCCTATATATTTCTGCTACTACAACGGCACTGGAGGCACTCCTTGCTCAATTAGATGATGAGGGAAAAGAAAGGTCCATTTATTACATCAGTCAAACCTTAGTAGGTTATGATCTCAATTACTCTCCTATGGAAAAAGCATGCCTGGCAGTGGTTTTTGCCACTTAGAAACTTCACCACTATATGCTCAATCACACAGTAAAGCTCATTTCAAAAGTATACCCTCTCAAATACCTACTATCTAAGACCACCCTCATAGGTGGAATGGAAAAATGGGTTATGCTTCTAACCAAGTTTGATATTCAATATGTGGACAAAAAGGCCATTAAAGGGCAAGTCATCACAGATTAGTTAGCAGAAGCACCATTAGTGGACACATATCCTCTGATCACATAATTTCCAGATGAACATCTATGCATGGTAGAAGAGCAACCCACCTGGAAACTTTACTTTTAAGGATCTTACAGATCTCATGGTGCAGGGTCCAGAATACTCTTTTTCACACCTCAAGGTGACTACATCCCTAAGTCATTCAAACTGGGATTCCCCTGCACAAACAAAATTGAAAAATATGAGGCACTGATCACAAGACTCTGCATGACCATCCAATGTAACATCATGGACATACATTCCTTCAGGGATTCCCAAATCATCATCAAACAAGTCTTGGATGAGTACCAAATAAAAGATGACAAACTAATGCCCTATAAGGAGATGGTTGACAAGATGAAAGAGCATTTTCTCCACTTAAAAATGACCCAAGTGCCACGGATACAAAATAAGGTTGTGGATGCAATGTCCACAATTGTCTCCCTCTCAGAGATTCCTCGCAACTCTATGCAATATGAATTCTTAGTTGAGCAACTTTACACACCTGCCTATAAAAACAATAAATCAGACCGTGTATGTGTCTTAGTTGGTCCCCAGTCCCCACGGTACCACAATATCCATGTTTATCTACAAAATGGTATCATCTCTCCCCATCTCACCAATACCTAATGCCAGAACCTCATTCAAAGAGCTTCCCGCTACACTATTGTAGCCAACACCCTTTATTATTGGGGCTATCACAATGTTCTCTCTAGATGCTTAGATGAAAATGAGGTCACCCGGGCTTTGCGAGAAGTGCACGTTGGGATCTACGGTGCCCACATAAGTGGCATGGTCCTAGATAAACAAATTTTATGGGCAAGATACTATTGGCCCACAATGGAACATGATGCATGTTACCATGTCAAAAAAATGCCAATCTAATTCATGCTCCTGCCCAGGACCTATGTCTCATTGCAACTCCTTCATCTTTATCTTGTTGGGGTTTATACCTCATTGGTAAGATCACTCCCCTCTCTTCTAAAGGACACAAATACATAATCACAACAATGGAGTATTTTACGAAGTGGGTTGAAGCAATTCCACTCACCCTTACCACAGGTGTCCAGATTTCAAAGTTCATCCTCTACCACATCCTCTACCGCTTCAAAATTCCCTCCACTATATTCACAAATCATGAAACACCATTTGAAAACCAACACGTAGAAGATTTGTGTGATCGCCTCCATATCCATCACCGCTATTCCAGTCTGTATTTTCCTCAAGGTAACGATCAGGTTGAGGCAACCAATAAACCCCTTCTCAAGATCCTCAAGAAGGTTGTCAATGATACTGGTCATTACTGGCACCTCCAAATTAACCCTACCCTCTGGGCATATCATACTTCCTACCACACTCCTATAGGCACCACTCTGTATTCCCTTGTCTATGGTACTAAAGTTGTCTTACCAATTGAGGTTGAACTACCATCATTGCATGTGTCACTCAAGGACACGATCAGAGATTAATACTATCATGTGGCGCACCTTACACAATTGGATATGCTAGATGAGAAATGCCAACATGCATATGAACACTTGGTTGTATATCAAAATCTCCTTAAGAGGAGTTACAACAAAAAGATTCACCCATGAAAGTTCTAGGTGGGAGATCTAGTCCTTAAAGAGAATCAAAAGGTAGGCACAAACCGTGAAAAGAAGGGCAAATTTGAAGTCACCTAACAGGGCCCTTATGTCACCACTGCATGCTTTGGTTCTAGGGCATATCAACTCTCCACTCCTAAAGGAGATCCTTTGAATGATCCCATCAATATCATTCATCTTAGGCGCTTCTATGCCTAAAGATTGGCAGTATATCCCAATATCTGAGAAAATCCACAAAAATAGTGTAAAAAGTCCTAAAACAAAATCCTAAAAAAGAAAAAAAGAAGCTGAAAAAATGGTTGTCCCAGTGAAAACCTGGCAAATAGGCGCTTGGACAACATTAAAAAAATAAAAAAATAAAAAAAAATGCAAAGAAGATTAAAGAGAAAAAAAATCGTCAAATGGTGAAAACTTGGCAATTAGGCGCTATGGACAAGTATGGGTCATGAAAACCTATAAATAGGAATCAGACATAGTGGACCGCATCATTATCTATCAAAATCTTATCCCCTCATCTATTTGTCCTTTAACTCCATTTCATTCCCCAACTCATATTCCCTGGGTGTTCCAACCTATCACACGCATCAGTAGTACGATCAATCGCATCTCATCCTCGAAAGATTTTGTACATATCACTTGTGTATAGCCGCACAGTTTTGTCCTTATACATTTACGTCTTGTCTTATCCCCTCACTGTCGCACTAACTTTTTGAGTTTCCCCCATGCTAACTTCTCCAAGCCAATCATCCTTTCCCAGTCCTTTACGGTTCGCCTATTGGGTCCATTAGTCGAAAGTGGCACACACCAAAAACATGGGTCTCATTGCATCCATTGCATCTCGTTGCATCCCTACATTTTCATATCATCTATGCATTATCGTTAGGTTCATTACATTTATACATTTTCATACACATTCATTACATATTTAAGTGCATCCATTACATTTCACTCATCACATCATATGCATATAAAATACAAAAATAAATAAACTCATCACATCCTGCATCACATACATATAGATACATGAATATAACCATCTCATCCTACATAAACACAACATAGAATATAAATAATACATTATTGCATGTCAGTATACACCATCACATCCTACAGCATAAGAATCAGTACTCATATAGCAATATCATCAGTGCATCATACATCATAAAACTCAACACAATATTATGAAGTCCCTCATCATATATAAGAGTAGATATATGTAGTACACAAGTTTTTCATGAATAAATACATTAAAATGCACCTAGGTGTTGATATACATGTACATATCATCTCATCAAAAAATACAAAAATGCGTGTCATAATCCTCTGCTGACTCATGCAGGTGGTTGTGATGGCCCCTCACCTCCTCCATGTCTAGGTGGACGAGGTGGAATCCCCACTGATGCCTAAGAATCTCTACCTGTGCTCTAAGAATGAGCCCGCTCTGTGTACGTGGGTTGTCGTTGGTCCTCAAGAACTGCCTCATGATATAGGGCCCGATAATGGGTTACCTCTCTACTTGCTCTGACTGCATCCCTATGTGTGATAAAGGCCTCTGATACTACCCATGCCATACCTCATGCAGTGGCTGCTTATCAGACTATATCCTGCTCAGCCATGTATGTCTCTGCACGTCTATGTGCCTCATCCCTCTCATTCATTAGTGTGATCACTTGCTCCATGGCCTGATCCATCTGATTTGTCAAGGTCCCTAACTAGTTGGTCAAAGTGTCTATCTTTGCTCGCAGTCCTACAACATCCTGTGTCATAGCCTCCTATAGAGAAAACTCCCGAGAGTCAACCCTCCCCGACAAGGTGTCTAGTGCACCCTCTGCCATGTCTACCTGTGATGTCTCTATAGCTAATACCCCCTAAACCTAGGCCAACTTCATCTTCACACTGGCCTCTAAAACCTATGATATAGATAGAAGCCCTTGTACTCATCTCAGCTCAGACTGCAGACTGTCTCTCTTAGAGACGATCATGTCATGCACCTCCTATGCAACATACCCAACTGGTGGCCCCTATGGTTTATGTCCCTGTATAGGTACCTCTGGTGCCTATACTTTTCCCTCACCTAATGGACCGTACAGCCCTTGTCCCTATCCATCTCCCTCTCCCTATACCTGTCCAGGTGCCTATGGATCTTGTACCTGTGCATCAATGCACACACACACACACTTGTCTCCTCACTGTCTAAGGTGCCCTCCTCTATTTCCCCTAGTTGGTGATGTCTTTGGGGCATCCCCTACTATTGTCCCATCCTCAATGTCCATGTCTCTTATCGTCTTCTCATGGGCAGCCACCTATGTAGGATCTGTAAGTCGTAGTGGTGCGTGTGTGGCCCACTAGGCCGCATACTCTACAATGGTACCTACATCATCCACTTTGGGCCTGCCTACCCAGTCTACCCATGCTAGTGTCCTCTAGGTAGTCCTCACTATGATGGTATCTGTGTATCTTCCCCAGACACCTACCTCCCTGGTGCCATGAGGATGTAAAAGATCCTCTTCCACCACCCCCTGTTGTAACCCAAACTGTCACATCACTCGAGAGGGCATGTACCTCTCTATCTGGCGGATAGTGTACACATAATTTTGGGTAAGTATCTGTAATTGCAAACACACACTTAAATGAACCATTACAGGGTTATCTTATTAGAAAATGACAAAATCATAATACTGAAATGATCTAGGCTAACCAACATCAGCTCATTGCCTTCTATTAGGTAAGAGTTTGAACCTTGCTCTCAGGTCATTGCAAGAAACAATGACTACACCAGATCCTAAACGAATGATTTTAAAGACAACTAAAATGGTGAAACTAAATGATATGCAAATGCATATTTGTTGTTCGTCCAAGCTAATTAGATTGATTTTATGACACCAATTTGAAATGTTTTTGTTCTTTTTAAAGCACCAAATTGAAATGTACTCTAGATTATGGTTTGCATGATTGAAAGTAAACTAACAATTATTCAATCAAAAAGCTATGAAATGCTAAAATGCTTGAAAACTTAAGAAATGAAAACTGCATAATAACGATGATAAAAATTGGGATCCTTGTGAAGGAAAAGAAGCTCTCTTTTATAGAAAATCTTTGTCGAATCGACGGTCGAGATTAAAAGAAATGAGTGGCTCATATTCGATTTGAGGAAGCACAGTCCATGTGCAAAGATGGTGATTGGTCGAGAGATTCAATTGGCTGAACTGACTGGTCAGTTACTTTGGAAACTTCCAAAATCATTTTTAGTTAACAGCTTTGTTTCCAAAATGATAAATAGATAAGATTAAGTTAACTGAATAAAATACATTTGTTTCCAAAATGAGAAAAGATAAGAATAAGTTAACTGAATAAAATAGATTTGTTTCCTATTTAATAATCAGTTAACTAAAATTGATGACATCATATGCATTTTTAAAGATTTAATTGATTTTAAATGCACATTTTGTTTTTATTAATTAATTTAATTCCTTTTAGGATTTAATTGACAATTTAGCAATTTTATTTAATTAATATATTAGAATATCAATTAAATAATTAATTTAAGGTTTAATTCCAGTGTAACGTGATTTCAAGAATTAATTAATTAATCAAGTGTGATAATTGATTAGGACCTAGGGTTTGGGTCAGATTAGCTTGAATATGATGAATTGCCTGGTCAATTTAGGACTTAGAATAATCAAGATTAGGGTTTCTTGATGAGCAACTGAGATTAGGGGTCTAGGGTTTAGATGACCACTTTTAGGTCATTACATTTTCCCCTCTTTGAATTGATGTGCGATCAGTGCATTGATTCAAAGACTTGTTAGCGATGAGACCCAAAATAGTTTGATTGAAAGCGATGAAATCATTCTTGTCGAGGAAGATCAACTTTGAGCTTGGTTGGATGAAGATCGATCACAAGATATAAAACAAAATGCTCAATTTGATTTGAAGCGATAAAACATCTGTCAGGAACACTTAAACCTTTTGATTGGTTTGAACGAATAACCAGTTTGATTTGAAGTGATGAAACTGATTACTGTTAAGAGATTTGATTAGCAAGAAAATTGACTTGATTTGAAGCGATGAAGCCAATTTGATCAATGTATCTAGTTTCAATAATGAATAGATCATATAAGACCGATATTGTCTGGTTTTGAGTGTTTTCACAACTATATAAGACCATTGATTAGGTTGCCTTTGATTTAAGATGAGCTCAACTTGATTTGATGCAATGAAGACGAGATGCCCCAAGTGATGGGGTTTTGATTAAGGATGTGATCACTGGAATGTTGATGTCCTGATCCCGCCCACTCAGGAGTGAAATCAAAATATGGCTAGGTGCCCTAGTGATCAGAAGCAATTTAATTAATAACATGATGCAAGAAGCTGGTCTGATTAGAAATAGGTCCCAAGTGGTTAGGATAAAATATGTTATTGATTGGAAGTCATGTTTGACCAAGATTGACCAAAAGTATGATAGGAGGATTAATTAGAAGAAAAACATGAGATAGTTCCATTGGTTGTGCAAGTGGTCAACTACAGTTGACTAAAAAAGTCAAACATAAAAAATGACAAGTAAAATGATTTTAGATTTGGATTTCGATCCTAAAAATGGAATTAGGACAGTCAAATTAGCCAAGGATGTCATTTTCATGTCAATCAACACACAACTGACCACTTATAAAAAGGATGATCAACTAATGAGAGCCTCAGATCTTTCACATTGGAGGAAGATATCGATATTATGCAATTTTAACACCAAGCAGATGTAGATGCAGATGCAAGAATAAAATGAATGCAACCTAAGGTGTAGTCACTAAACCTTTAGCATTGAAAAATTTCATCATCGAGCATTTTTGGAACATCAAAGTCGATACAATCCTTATTGGTGCCACTGCGACCATAAGAATATGAACATGACTTTCATGGATAAGATATAAAAAACTAACGTAAGCATCGGGGCACAAAAGCTGAGATTACCTAAACATTTTATCTAGTTGATGTTGCAAGAGTACACTAGTATCGAGGCATTCAAAGCTAAGATAGCCATGAGTGTGATCTTGCATAAACACGCATAGCAATAACAGTCAAGGAGATAGTTCTAACCTCACCTTGGTGTGCAAGTAAATAGGATCGAGGGATGTGAGGCTTTTCCGCCTTAATACAGGAGCTCTTATCACATACATCCTATTTATTAGATGTTGCTGGATCATCAGGACCACACCAACAAGCAGCAGACAAAGAAAAGATTGACGAAAAATCAATGAGAACAGACAACATACAAAGAGAAGTTCAACATACTTCAGCCAGTTTCAAAGTTTTTGGATATGTATATGTATGAGGTGTTGAGAAACACCATCGTACTTGTAAGTGCGATGTGTTCGATTGTTATCGATCTATTGTTTACATTTGCGGTATCCAATGTGTGTTAAGAAACACATGTGTCCAAGGATAGTTTTAAGAAAGACTTTTGATTAGGGTGTTGAAAAACACCTGTTGCGTCAGTAGCGAGATGTCCTTCAGAAATGACAAGATTACTGACTCTGGTGTAATCCAAAGATATGATCAAATTTAAGACCCATGCCCCATGGTAACAAACATCAATTGAAGACAACTGAATTGACTCGTATTGCGAGGAAAAGTCCAATTCGATTGCCCCCATAATATGACTTTGGATCGATTTCAACCTAGGAAGGCTCTCAGAAGAACCAAAGTGTCACGAAAGTGACTGAAAGCTTATGTACAAACTAAAGCAAAGGATTGCCAAGACTGAGCATTGATAGATGGAGTGCTAAGGTACAAGAGGCGCATGTTTACCAAGTTTTCACCTACTTGGTAGAGATTCTATTTGCACTACCAGGGCGCTTGTTTACCAGGTTTTAACCAAATCACTTTTTCTTCTTTTTCAATTTTTTTGCATTTTTCCATTTTTTTATTTTTTCCCTTTTTTATTTTATTTGGATTGATGCACCGAATAGCCTACTGCTAGATTTTCACCAAGATGATCATTTTTTTCAAGACTTTTTTCAATTTTGTCTTTTTTCAAGATCATAAGTATGTACATGGTGTTGAACACTGAGAATGCCTTACATGTAGAACTTCTTCAGATGGAGATTGTTGATGGGCTCCCGAAGGTGTTCTCCTTCAGGTGTGGAGAGTCGATAGGATCTGGAGCTGAATGCTGTAGTAATGATATAAGGACCCAGCCAGTTGGGTTAAAATTTCCCCTTTTGTTCTCTATGTGACTAACTACGGGAGTTTTCTCTCAACACTAAGTCTCCCACCTGAAGTTCTCTTGGTTTTAAATTATTATTATAACCTCTAGACATTATTTTCTAGTAAGCTCTGAGGTGATTGAACGCCACTTGCCAGCGTTCATCCCACAATTCTAGTTCTTGCGGCCTTGAGACTTTGTGATCTTCATCTGTGATAGGCCTTCGTAGAGAAACCCTCGGAGATGGGAGTTCTACTTATATGGGTAGTACTTCTTCAGTTCCATAGACAAGAGAAAAGGGGGTTGCCCCATTAGTCTGATACTCATTCTATATGCCCATAGTGTGGGATTGGTCTGTAGATGCCAATCCTGTCCATATTTGTTCACAGTACGGTGCAAGATTTTTAGAAATTTTTTATTGGAGGCCTCAACTTGTCCATTACCTTGCGGATAATAAATGGAAGAGTAGTGTTGTTTGATCTTGAACTTCTCACAAAGTTCTTCAATATTGGTGTTTTTGAACTATCCTCCATTGTCAGTTACAATGGCTAAAGGAATGTCATGTCTATAGCTAATATGATTCAGAATAAATAGGACCACTTGCTAGCCTATAGCTTTGATTAGTGGGACCACCTCTACCCACTTTGTGAAATACTTAGTAGCAGTGATGATGAATTTGTGCCCACTAGAAGAAGATGGTTGTATCTGATCGATGAGGTCGAATGCCCATTGTTAGAAGGGCCAGTGTGTGATAAAGGGAATCAATTCCCTTGATGGAGCATGTATAAGATTGCCATGTAGTTGGAATTTCTTACACGTCTTTGCATATCTTACTGCCTCTTTTTCCATATCTAGCCAGTATTACCCCGCTCTGGCCAGAGTAAGACCATTAGAGTGAGAACCACAAATACCATTATGGACCTCAGCTAATGCAAGTTTGGACTCCTCTTTCTCTAGACACCTAAGAAAAGTACCATATAGTCCTTATCTATAAAGATCGTCGGCTATGAGAACATACCATGAGGCATTTTGGATAAGGTGTCGGTGTTCATTGCAGGTAAGTGCATGAGGAATGATTTGATGGTGGAGGTAGGTGTAGACATGTTTATATCCAGAAGAATCATTTACTATGATAGAATAGACCATGTGGGAATCTAGGGAGTTATAGGCAGGGAAATGAAGTTCTTCCACTAGGAACTCATAGCGGAATTCTTCCTCTTGCGGTTGTGAGGATGCTAATGTAGCCATGGCATCAAATACTCTGTTCTATATCCTCGAGACCTACTAGAAAGTTATGTATGTAAATTATTTCTTAAATTCATCAACCATTCTCTTATAAGGTGTGAGTTTACCATCCTTAGTTTGATAGATGTCATTGGTTTGGTTGATGACGAGCTCGGAGTCCCCATAGATGTGTAGCTCTGATATGTTCCATTCAATTGCCAGTTTGATTCCATTAACCAAGGCTTTGTATTAAGAAATTTTATTTATACAAGGGAACAATAACTTGTACCCCTTTGGTATGGAATAGCTTTGAGGTTTTATGAACAAGACACCTGCATCTGATCCTAGTTGTGTAAAAGATCCATCAAAGAACATTTTCCATGACCTGTGTGTTATGTGCAAAATGAAACCATCTAGAAATTGAGCATTTATTGGGAGATTATCTTGTAATGGAGCATCAACCAATTGATCTATAATGGATTTTCCCTTAATTTCTTTGCACTCAATGTATTCAATGTCAAACTCACTGAGGAGCATAACCCATTTAGCCAGTCTTCCAATCAAATTTGCCTTACTCAAAAGATATTTCAGTGGATCAATCTTTGCAACCAATTTTGTGGAATGTGCCAACATATAATGTCTTAATTTATGAGACACAAATACAACTGCGAGACAAGATTTCTCTATTACTGAATAGTTCATCTCATAAAAGACCAAATTTCTACTTATGTAGTAGATGGCTCGCTCTTTCTTGTCTTGGTCTTCCTGTGCCAGAAGTGCCCCTAGTGATGTTGTCATGGTAGATATATACAATATTAATGGTTTTCCTGGCATAGGAGGCATCAATACCGGCGGGTTATCTAGGTATGCTTTGATTTTATCAAATTTCTTTTTGCGTTCTTCATCCCATTCATATGTGACTCCCTTACGCAGAGCTTTCGTGAATGGTTGGGATTTATCTTATAACTGTGAGATAAATCTGTTGATGGACTGAATTCTTCCTTGTAGTGTCCTCATTTGACTAATATTTTTAGGTGGTGACATCTCGAGGATTGCTTGCACCTTTGTAGGATCTACCTCAATTCCTTTTGCTGAAACAATGTAACCCAACAACTTTCCAGAGTTTGCACCAAATGCACACTTCTTTGGGTTTAATCGAAGCTTGAACTGCTACATTCTGTCAAGAATTTTAACCAAGTCTTGTAGGTGTGTGGATATTTCCATAGTTTTAACCAGTGTGCCATCCACATAATCTTCCTTATTTTGTGCATCATGTCATGGAATATTGTTGTGACAACCCTTTAATAAGTAGCTCCTACATTTTTCAGTCTGAAGGGCATAACGTTCCAACAGAAGGTGCCCCAAGCACATGTGAAAGATGTATTTTTGTGATCTAATGGAGCAATATTAATTTGGTTGTATCCAGAGAATTTATCCATGAGGGAGTACATTTCATACCCACCTATCATGTCCACAATCATATCTATGTTGGGAAAAGGAAATTCATCCTTTGGACAAGCCTTGTTCAGGTCCCTGAAGTCTGTACAGATTCGGATAGATTTTTCTAGTTTGGAGACTGGTACAATGTTTGAAATCCACTTGACATAATCAATAGCTCGAATGAATCTAACTTGTAGCAACTTTTCTAGTTTAGCCTTAATCAATAGAGCAACATGAGGATGCATTTTTCAGAGCTTCTATTTTACTGGTTTGACTCCTAGAGCAGTAGAAAGATGGTGCATGATCAGATTTGGATCAAAACCAGGCATGTTTGAGTAGCTTCATGCAAAGTTAATTTTCTTCTCTTTAAAGAATTCGGTGAATTCTTTTAGCTCTTCTGTTGATAAAGATTGTGCCACATGGATGATGTGTGGATGTTCCTCTGTCCTAATGTTCACAGGTTGTGTCGGTTCAATCAATACTAACAAATTCTCCTAGAAGTGACTAGGTAGAATATCAAGTACCCCATCCTTTGGTTCCTCAGAGAGGTTTTCATCATCAGATGCATATTTTCTTTTGACTATTTTATGTTCTAAAACTGCCATAATGTGGTTTTTTCCTTCGGAACTCTTTTTCTTTTTCATTTTAATTTATGAATGAGGTACTTGATATATGTTTCAGTCATATTCATGCTAGATTCACTAGTGGAAGAAGTAACAGGTTCAACAATGTTCAAGTAGCATGATAGCACGTACTCATTGGGGAATGTAGGGATGTTTATGGGTTGTGTTTGCAAACCCTAGTCAATGAGTTTAGGATGTATGAGGGGTAATGAATTGATAGGTTTGAGGGTATTCATGCTATGTTCATCATAAACTTGGACCTTCACATAGAGACCTAAATCAATACCTTATATAAATGCATTTAAATCAACAAGAGCTCTAACAACATCGTTAAAGCCCATGTCAGGGATTAGAGGTTCTAACTCGTCAGACCTAGACCCTAAACCTTCACCTACCTCAAATAGAGTTACATACTGTTGTACAATATCCACCTCCTTTTCTTGAGTCCCTTCTGATAAACTATCAAACTCATTCTCATGAGAGTCTATTTCAGCATAATCAACCATATGTAGGACATGAGTGAAGTCCACTCATTGCCCCTAGTTTGGATGAGTTATGTTTAAGAACTCTGCTATGGTTAGATTTCCTTCTTCTATATCTGGATCTTGTTCAGATGTAGTGGTCTCTGACTGATCAGAATCCATTGGTGATTCCTCTAGAACACACTCTTCAATAGCATTGACCTATGGTGTTTCTTCTTCAAAGAGAAGAGCCATGATATTGGGAGGAATAGGAGAAGGATACACATATTCCTCATCATAATCATCCCACTTGCAATTGGGTGTGTTAGTGTTTTGTTCTGTTGTGTTTTTCTCTTCTTCATCTAGATAAACCTGGTGTTTTTTTACTTTATCTAGATCATTCTTGGCCCTTTATGCTTTCCTTGATAAGAACCCTAGACCAGTTGTGTCCCTAGGTCATCTGAATTCAACAGATATTGGTTCTTGGAGTCCATTTTGATTACGTCCAATGGGTCCTTTGCTTGAGTAACCCATTTTTTAGTCAACTCATACCCCACTCCATATGTTTCTGGGGATATTTCACATTGTTTTATCTCATTGTTTTCAGGCTCCTTATATAGCCAATCCAAAATGACTTTTTCTTCTTTTTCATCCTCTAATGATATGTTGGCTTTAACAAATTTATCATCATAGATTGCTCGGTATGTTGTTGGTTTCATCTCTTCTGAAGGTCTCCCATAAGACCTAGGCGATGTGGGAAGATATATGATTGATAGTACAGGCTCCACTCTGTATCCACCCATTCCAGTGTCTTTTATCTTCAACTTATTTTCCATTTCTTTCTGTAAGTCACTGGTTGATTCTGAAGTTGAAGTATCTTTGTTATGGGGTATGAGAGTGTCTATTGCCTGACGCAGTGCATTACATGCATAGCTAGTATCTGTAGGAATGTTGACCTCGACACCATTGAATAGAAACTTTTTACACTGATGGTAGATGGATGGTACAGCTTGCATTTCATGTATCTAGGGTCTTCCCAACAAGATGTTGTAAGCCAACAAAAGATCTAATACCTGGAAAGTGACATCCCTTTCCACTGGACCCACTCTAATGGGAAGAGTTACGAGACCTTTGGAAGATCTCTCTTATTCATCACATGACTTTATGGTAATTTTCTTCTTTGGATCAATTGCATATTCTAAAAATCCTAATTGTTTAATCAATTTGTAGGTGCAGATATTCAACCCTGTGCCTCCATCTATCAAGACTCAATTGACACAGTTTTTATGAATCATGACTTCAATATGCAATGGAAGATTATGGGGATGACTCGGGGAGTTATCATCTTCCTCTGAAAAAGATAGGTAATATGGTGAAGTCAAATGAACAACCATAGATTGACACCAATCCAAATCTAAGTCTTTAGGGACATTGGAGTTTGAAAAATCTTTATCTAAGATTTGTCTGTGAGCTGGAGAGATTTTAAGCAATTCAAAGATCAAAATTTGTGCGTTTGTTCTTTGAAATTGCTCTATGATGCTATAGTCCGTAGCATGGGACAAAGCCAGTTGTTTAGATTGAGATACCTTAGAGGCACTCATAGTCGGGTGTTTTTTGGTGGGCACCCTTTGTTTGGATGTCATCAGTTGATTTTGAGATGAGGAGGAGTTTGAAGACCCTCCTTTGCCCAAGGTGACCTTTGCTTGCACTCAAATCACGTCATTTTTTGTTCTAGACTCTTTCTTATCATTCTTGACAATGATAACGTTACAGTACTCATGAGAGACTAGTTCAATCATGTGCATGACCTTATCATCCGGGGAGTTGTATGTGTGATTAATCCTAGCACCTTGCTTAGAAGATTCTACTTTCTCGTATTTAGGCAAGGGATCCTTAAATGCCTTATGATCAGCGTTCATTGCATGATTGTCCACTATGATTGTTTCACTATCAATGAGGTCTTGGATTTCATATTTTAACCTCATGCAGTTCTCTGTGGTATGTCCCTTATTTTTGTGATATGCACAGTAATCATTGTCTCTCCACCATTTTGGTTATACCTCTAGTTTATATGGCTTGGAGTTATCTGGAAACGTGATCATTTTGTTAGCCAGTAGAGTCTTGAGGGCTGATTCGTAAGATTCACCCAAGGGATCGAAGTCCCTTTTTTGTTTAACCCATGGTTTCTCCTTAATGAGGTTATTGATTCCTTTGGAGGATGATTGTGTGGTATTTTTAGCATCTTTTAGGGCTTTTGAGCCACTTGCCAAGTTGAATACTGTTGGTTTCCATTGGGGAGCAACATTATTGACTACCCCATCATTCACTACATGCTTGTTCTTATTCTAGTATTTGGTCTTATCTTTGGAAATGGAATTAAATTTCATTTCTTTTGAAAGGGAAACTTCACCTTTCTTGACAAGCACAGTTTCAATCTTTAGTGCACTCTTCACAAGTTGATCGAAAGTAGAAAGATCTTGAATTTGAAGTGGGTAATTATATTTGTCGAGTAATGCGTTGGTAAATATATCCATCTTTTCAGACTTAGTGGGTGCCAAAAATGTATGCATGATTTTGGGGAAGTACCTGCAGCTGCAAACACACACTTCAATGAACCATTACAGGGTTAGCTTAATAGAAAATGACAAAATCATAATACTGAAATGATCTAGGCTAACTAACATCGGCTAATTGCCTTCTAATAGGCGGGAGTTTGAACCTTGCTCTCATGTCATTGCAAGAAACAATGACTACACCAGATCCTAAACAAAGGATTTTAGAGACATCTAAAATGATGAAACTAAATGATATGCAAATGCATATTTGTTGTTCATCCAAGCTAATTAGATTGATTTTATGACACCAATTTGAAATGTTTTTGTTATTTTTAAAGCACCAAATTGAAATGTACTCTAGATTATGGTTTGCATGATTGAGAGTAAACTAACAATTATTCAATCAAAAATCTATGAAATGCTAAAATGCTTGAAAACTTAAGAAATTAAAACTGCATAATAATGATAATAAAAATTGGGATCCTTGTGAACGAAAAGAAGCTCTCTTTTATAGAAATCTTTCTTGAATCGACGTCGAGATTAAAAGAAATGAGTGGCTCAGATTCGATTTGAGGAAGCACAATCCATGTGAAAAGATGATGATTAGTCGAGAGAATCAGTTGACTAAACTGAGTGATCAGTTATTTTGGAAACTTCCAAAATCATTTTTAGATTAATAATTAGTTAACTAAAATTGATGACACCGTATGTATTTTTAAAGATTTAATTGATTTTAAATGCACATTTTGTTTTTATTAATTAATTTAATTCCTTTTAGGATTTTATTGAGAATTTAGCAATTTTATTTAATTAATATATTAGAATATCAATTAAATAATTAATTTAAGGTTTATTTGCCAATGTAATGTGATTTTAGGAATTAATTAATTAATCAAGTGTGATAATTGATTAGGACCTAGGGTTCAGGTCAAATTAGCTTGAATTTGATGAATTGCCTATTTGATTTAGGACTTAGAATAATCAAGATTAGGGTTTCTTGATGAGCAATTGAGATTAGGGGTTTAGGGTTTAGATGACCACTTTTAGGTCATTATAGATAGTCCTCCCCAAAAGATAATAGTCTATCTAGATGAACGTGAGGTATAAAAATTCCTCTCGCCCATCCTCTACCCCTGTCTACCAGTCCATAGAGCCCCATGTCTCGCAATCCCTGTATGGTGTCCAGCAGAAAAACTGGATCTCATCGATCAGTCTCCTCCAGTACCCCATATGTCCCACTGATGTATACCTTAGTGGTAGTTGGTACTTGCATGTGTATGACTCCCCTGGATGGAGAGCCTCTTATATTTTTAGTGGTTGGAGCACAACAATATGCTCCTAGGCTACACTAGAAGTAAGGTCACCCCTGTCCCCATGTTGCACACCCGGTGGTACGCAGCCATGTAAAAATAATGGCACAACTGTCCCAACATCACATATCCCCAGTAGTATGTGGTCTCATGCTCTAACATCTCCACCAGAACCCTATACAACCCCATCCCAAACCCATGGCCTGACAGATCAGCCAACATCGTCCCTGAATCAACCCATCCAAAAATAATGTTATCCTTCGGAGTCTCCTATCCACTGCTGGCTGCCACAACATTCATGTCCTATCTCGTGGTATTCTCCTCATTGGCCTCCTAAAGACGAGTCACATATAATTCTCACTATCCTCCAAATGATACTGGGGTACGGGTCCCCATATCGGTACCCTAAGAATCCTCCAAATGTCCTCTAGATTGATACTCGCCTCTCCAGTAGGCAAGTGAAAGGTGGTCGTGTCACTATGCCATCTCTCCACAAGGGTTTTCATTGTGCCATTATGTGCTTATAGCCGAGGCCCTCGAGGCACATAATCCAACCCAACTACTGCAATCAACCCCCACTCTGCCTTAGTCAACTGGCCCTGCAACTCCATGGTTAGTGGTTAGTGTTCCCTCAACCCCAATAGTGGATGTTCTGTTAGGATTAACAAGACAGAAATAACAATTACATGCATAAATATAACCAATATCAGGGAATAATAAACCAAAAAAAAAGAGAACACAAGACACAAAGATTTAACGTGGTTCACCCAATCCATGGGCTACGTCCACCAACAGCCAGTCCCAATATTATTATTGTAGACACCCGAAAATGGACAAGCTTGTGACTTTACATTAAAAACACTAATTTTCATCTATTAATTAATGATTTTTAATCATTAATTAATCATCTATTTTCCTCTAAATTCATTCCCCAAATCATCTAATCAATTTCCCAAAATTAATTAAATAATTAATTTTATTTAATTAATTCACCTTAATTGATTAATTACCATTAATTAATTAATTAAATTCAATTTCCTATAGTTTAAATTCAAATGTTTAAACTTACTAATTAAATTCTTCCAATTAAATTAATTTAATTTCATTTAATAAAGTAATTCTAAATCAAAAAAGAATTCAATTATCTCACATGTTGAAAACTTTAATCAAATAAATGAATTAAATATTCATTTATCTTCAAAGAGATAACTCCAATCAGATCACATGGGTTACTCCACCCCTCTCTCCAGTCCACATGGGTAACTTCACCCACCTCTTCAGTTCAAAAAGGTAACTCACAAATAGCTCTTCAGTCAACCAAACTCTATCTCCTCTTTACCAATTGAAGAGGTGGAGTTTACTGATGGCTTCTCCAGTTCCTTTTAATCTCAACCACTCATCTCCCTATCTCTGGGATTGATCTCAACCGTTCATATTATCACCAATTCCTATATAATAAACCCTTCATAACCATTTGAAGGATCCAAGATTTCAAGCTCTCGTGCACCATTACTATGTCAGTTTAGTTCTAGCATTCAAGCCATCTTGCGATCACACACTCATTTCAATTAGCAAATTCTCGACACTTCTCAAGTCATAGACGCTGCCTCGCTAATACTGAGCATCAAGAACAACATTTTGGAAGGAGTAGAGAGAAACAATAGAAGCTTCAAGCATCATGGGGTTTGCATTTATTTGTTTTCCTTTCTCTTGCTTGTACATTTTATTGATTACGTTTCATTGTTATTCATTTTAGTAGTATTGTGTACTTGATCTATATCATTTGTAAAACCTTTGCTACTGACCCTTGCCTTTGGAAAGCTTGGGAATCCACAGATCACAAAAGGAGGCATACATTTTGGTGAACCCGACGTGAATCAAATAGCCCAAATATCTCTTGCAGACGAAAAATAGGATTGATCAACCACGGTCATACGGTCGCAAATATAAAAATCTATCTTTTTTTTATATTTGTGTTATTTCGCAGTTGCTGGTATTTTACCGCAATTAACAAAACTATGCCGCAATCGACTGGTTTAATACCGCAATTGATTGCAGGCTTTCGCAGTATTATTCTGTCATTTTCTATCTTATTTCTTCTGGTAATTTGTCGCAATTGCCCGATTCATGCTGCAATCTTCATTATTTTTCTGCAATTGCCCGATCTATGCCGCAATCGATAGAACTTCTTCGCAGTTGACAGTGCTTTACCGCAATCACCAGATATTTTCTGCACTTGCCAGTACTTTTCCGCAATTGCAAGAAATATTGCATATCAGATCCAAATCTTCTATCCATTCATTTCTAAACTGACATTTTCTGGTTTTCTATGCAAGACTGAACAAATCCCCGAGAACAGAGAAGGGTAAGTTGTTGGTAAGAATCATTCATTGTTTCAAAGTTGCATATACTCTCATTTTGCAAGAATCATTTTTGATACTAACCTGTCTAAACAAAGCAAACTAAAAGGAATTCACTCGTCGATTTGGGTTTAAAAAGAATAGTGCTTGCCAAACATATCTCACATTTTGGATTTGGGCTTAAAATTGACGTGGGGACTAAAATTAAACAAAGGCAAAAAAATCTCTCAAATTGGTGCATTAAAAATGAACAAGCAATCAACACCTACTTTTGGGCTTAAAATTGAACATTGGTGCTTGAATGGTGGTGTAG
The DNA here is from genome assembly GCA_018584345.1 of Thuja plicata. Taxonomy (NCBI): domain Eukaryota; kingdom Viridiplantae; phylum Streptophyta; class Pinopsida; order Cupressales; family Cupressaceae; genus Thuja; species Thuja plicata. The sequence goes on along the minus strand of MU227940.1, from coordinate 3,798,533 downwards.
CTTAGTTCATATTTCAAACTTTGGAGCTTAATCGATTTACCTTGTGTCTTGAGTTTTGGGTGCACTTGCACAAACTGTACACCTCTCTCTGTGGATTCCCACAGCTTTCCAAGGGCGGGGGTTAGTAGCAACGGTTCACAAGTGAATGCAAATCAAGTACGCAATAACTACTAAATGAATAATAGAAACGTGAGCAATAAAATGTACAAGCAAGAGAAATGAAGACAAATGAATGCAAACCCCATGATGCTTGAAGCTTCTATTGTTTCTCTCTACTCCTTCCGAAACGATGTTCTTGATGCTTAGTATTGGCGGGGCAGCGTCTATGACTTGAGAAGCGTCGAGAATTTGACAATTGAAATGTGTGTGTGATCGCAAGATGGCTTGAATGGTAGAACCAAACTGACATAGTAATGGCGCACGAGAGCTTGAAATCCTGGATCCTTCAAATGGTTATGAAGGATTTATTATATAGGAAATGATGATGAAATGAATGGTTGAGATCAATCCCAGAGATGGGGAGATGAATGGTTGAGATCAAAAGGAACATGAGAGATCCTCAGTAAACTCCACCTCTTTATTTGGTTAAGAGGAGATAGAGTTTGGTTAACTGAGGAGCTAATTATGAGTTGCCTTTTTGAACTGAAGAAGTGGGTGAAGTTACCCATGTGAACTGGAGAGATGGGTGGAGTAACCCATGTGATGTAATTGGAGTTATCTCTTTGAAGATAAATAAATATTTAATTCATTTATTTATTAATTGTTCTCAACATGTGAGATAATTGAATTCTTTTTTTAATTAAGAATTGCTTTATTTGATGAAATTAAATTAATTTAATTGAAATTAATTTAATTGGAAGAATTTAATTAGTGAGTTTAAATATTTGGATTTAAACTATAGGAAATTGAGTTTAATTAA
>MU227940.1:3777490-3788414 GCA_018584345.1 Thuja plicata | reverse complement strand
AAATGAATATTTAATTCATTTATTTATTAATTGTTTTCAACATGTGAGATAATTGAATTCTTTTTTTAATTAAGAATTGCTTTATTTGATGAAATTAAATTAATTTAATTGGAAGAATTTAATTAGTGAGTTTAAATAATTGGATTTAAACTATAGGAAATTGAGTTTAATTAATCAATTAATGGTAATTAATCAATTAAAGCTATTTAATTAAATAAAATTAATTATTTAATTAATTTTGAGAATTTGATTAGATGATTTGGGGAATGAATTTAGAGGAAAAAAGATGAATAATTAATGATTAAAAACCCATTAATTAATAGATGAAAATTAGTGTTTTTAATGTAAAGTCGCAAGCCTGTCCATTTTAGGGTGTCTACACAAACCTTTAACACTTTTTAGAAAGGCCTGTCTGGGGAATGCGCTTCTTCCTTAGAGAACGACCTTAAACCAATAATCCTTTCGATCAATATATAAACAAGGCGCGAACCAAATTTCTGTCTTATCTAGCCAAGCTCGGGCGAGGCATGTTGGTGATAGTCTGGATCGGGTGAATATACCTAAGGAGCCAGTGTGATCAACTAGGCTCTTAAGTGAGTCACACATGTATAAACCGATTGGAGAGACACCACGGACCCTTACTACAACCTTGATTAATTAGAGGCCAACCCGTTTTACCTCCAAATAGGTACCTTATTATAGTGCAAGGGGTTGCAGAATTTCCCTCCAAGATTTCCAACATATGTGTCCCATGATATTTGTGTAGTGAAAGAGATCTTCACTCCACGGAAATAATACCTGGAAATAGCAAAAACACGGGCACCTACATCGTGGACCTTCATGTCCTAGTAGCGTGACAATTGTTGTGTGAGCTAACAGACATTCAAGCAATAGGCCTATAACATTGTATTCTAAAGCCATTGACCTAGATTAATCTGACTATTCATTGTTGACACCTTGTGATAACCTTGCAACTTGAAAAATTTGTAGAACATACACAGTGTCAGTCTTCATTCTTCAAAACACAGTGTCTATTGTGCTTGTTTCTTTGATCAATTTCTGAAAAATGCAAAACAAAACATCCAAACTGCCAAAATGAGTCAAACGTGTTAAAGTCTAGGGTTGTCAACATCAACTGTTTAGATTGTTCCTATTTTACCGTAATTGCCTGCATTGTGCCACAATTGAAGGAATTATGCCACAATTAACCTATTTTTTGCCGCAATTGGTTATAAACTACCGCAATCGATCGTTCACTTTACAGCAATCGGTGAAGTTATACCGCAATTGACCAAAGATACTATATTCCTGTTTTGACCTAAAACCTTGAAAGAATTCTTCATTTGGTGTCCAAAACTAGTGTCTATCCCAGGAAAATGCGAAGAACGTTGTGTGAATCTCAAAATATTAAAGATTATCCCGTCTCTGTAAAGCACGATTATTGTCAAAAACATTGTTAGTTCGAAAGTTCAGACTCGAAAAACCTTGATCTCATCATATCAAACATCGTCATCTTTATCAAAGTGACTTTGTCCAAGATAAAGGTTAGAAAATCTTATCTTTTTATCATCACCACTTTGAGATCAAGTTATATCAAAATTTGTCCTTAGAATTACCCTTGTCTAAAACATAACTCAGACTTCCTCAGAAAGGATCTTCTTCCTTGTTTTCTTTATATCACTTGTTTTAGTTACAAAACCTGGACCGCACTATATCTCAAACACCTCATGGAGGCCCTTACACAAGGTCTAAGTCTAGAACTCAACCTGATGAGTCATATATCAATAGATTCCCCGCTTGGGAAATAGAGAAAGAGAAAGATCCTTTCGTGAATACCAGTTTTGCTCTATTTATTGAACAACCCCATGGGGCATCCTTTTTCCAAGATATCACAGAAGAAGAACTTGAAGATGTGGAGCAAGATACTTATTCCATGAAAGTAGTTGACGTTGTTGTAGAGAGGAACCCTGAACGTTACTTGGCCATGCTAATAAAGAAGGGAGTCAAACTCCCTGTTGAATTCAGTGTATCGACTATATGGCCTAAAAACCCTCTCGCATGTCAAAACACTACTCAACCTCCTAAGATACTACCTGTTGTGTCTCCAATCTTTCCACCATTGGTATTACCCACATTGACACAGACTATATCCAGTCAAACCAATGACCCAACCCAGGCCATCACATCTTCCACTCAAGGCATGACAGGCTCGCAATTAAGTGCACCCATGGTCACTAGTATGCCTCCACCTTTGGTCTCATGGCCAGGACAATCAAGCTCTCATGTTATGCCTTCCATCCAACCAAATACCAACTGTTCTGAAACAATGTCGCTGCTGCAGTCAATTCACACTAGTCTTGGGATCAACACCTCATGCCCACAGGGATCCATCTCTGCTGGAATGACTTACAGTCAAGGCCCGCCCAAGGCTACATATTTTCCCATTCTGACATCAATCCAACCCTCGCACTAGCAACCCCAGCTTCAGTTGCCTCAAACCCAACCTCCGCAACAGTAACCCCAGCTTTAGTTGCCTCAATTCCAACCCCCGCAACAGCAACCCCAGCTTTAGTTGCCTCAAACCTAACCTTCGCAACAACAACCCCAGCTTCAGTTGCCTCAGTTCCAAACCCCGCAACAACAACCCCAGCTTCAGTTGCCTTAATTCTAACCCCCACAACAGCAACGCTAGTTTCAACCCCAACCTTAGCAGCAACAATATCTACCCCAGCAGTTTCAACCCCAGTTTCAATCACAACAACAAACACATCAAAACCCACCATGGGCTACCCATGTCCCCCCATTTACAAATCACTCAGTGGGAAATCAATATCAAGCCCCTAGGATGAAATCCTATGCTCCTACTCAAGGGATAGAGAGGTGCAGCCTCATACCCACTACACCACAGAGGAACATCGTTACACATCAGCCTCAGAACCAAACGGACATGTTGATGCAACAAATGCAAACCCTTCAAACCTAAATGATGGATATGCAGAATCAGGGGCAAACCAAATCCTACACCATAGAGGATTTATACCCATACCCCTTAGATCATTCTCTACAAATGTCTTTGTTCCCAACTCACTTCTTAGTACCGAAATTTGACAAATATAGGGGCAATACCAACCCTATTGAACATATCTTAGAGTTTTTTGCTAGTTGCGTCAAAGTTGCACATAATGAGACATATTTAATGTGACTGTTCCCACAAAGCTTGGCCGAACCAGCAATGGAATGGTTCTCGCATCTACCTCATGGCATTCAGTCTTGGGGAGAACTAGCTGAAAAGTTCATAGCTCACTTCCATCATAACATCAAGCGCAAGGTCAACATCAAGGACCTTTGCGATATCAAACAGAAGGATGGAGAGTCTTTTGTGAAATTCCTATAGAGATGGAGGAATACGACAAACCACATAACATATGATGTGCTCGAACAAGACTTAATAGTCATGGTTGTTGACAATCTAATTCCAGACATGTCATTCACAACAGAGTTACAATTAGCTCCGAACTTCACACAACTCATCGAAAGAGGAGTTCGTTGTGAGAAAAAATTAGTCACACAAGGAATCCTTATAGATCCCACACAAACGAATACAAACAAAATGCAATAGACAAAGCTAAGTGGTGGAACAAAAACAAAAATGTCACTAGTGATGGTGTCATTGATGTGAAGATGGTCAACTACGCACAACCCAAGGTGTCACTACAAGGCGCAACTATGGCCAACCAAAAACCCACAGGGCCCACTCAACAAGCATACACCCAAAACCAACCTCCCCCTATACAAGTGGCCGCTGTGTCAAACAGTCAACAACAGAATCAACGCAAAGCACAGTTTCAATTCCAACAACGAGATTTCACACCATTAGGAGAGCCGATAGAATCAGCTTTGCGCAAGTTGATACAATCAAACACTATCACTCTCCCAGAAATCAGGGACTTTGAACAAGATGAAAATAAATCAAGGTGGTATAATGACAAAGATTTTTGTGAGTTTCATCGGGTGAAAGGGCACAAAATGGCTAACTATTACCGATTGAAACACGTTATCCAAGATCTGATTGACACAGGGGTCATCGATGTGATGAATACCCAAACCAAAGGCATAACTGATCACACTATTTTCAACGATACCTTTCATGATCACAACAAGGGAAAAGCCTTTGGGTCTGGTGGACAGGCAAAACAAGTTAACTATATGTATGCCAACAGTGATAATGTTATCAATTGCCTTAATCCTTCAGATAGCCATGTGGCTACCATCACTATCAAAGACCAAGGTAACAATTGTGCTGTAACAACGCATCACACCAGAGTCATCTTGCAAGGATTACCATCCTCACCTACTATATCTGCCAATCCTAAAGCAAACTCAGATCCACAGACAAGCATAGTGGACCAACTAAAGCACACACCTGCCCAGATCTCAATGTTTGACCTATTGTGCATATCTCTGCAGCATAAACTGGCACTTGACCAAGCCCTTCAGAATGCAGCTGTCCCAAGGGACATAACACCCGAGAGCTTCCAAATGATGGTCAACCATATAGCTGCTAACAAACATGCCACATTCACAGACCGTGATGTGCCACCGCATAAACCCCTGCATAATGATCCTTTGCACTTACTTGTCCAGGTCCACAAAAGCGCTATCCATAGGGTCCTTGTTGATGCTGGAGCTGGGTTAAACATTTGTACTCTAAAGTTAATCAAGCAACTGGGCTATTCAGAATCAAGCATTGATGTCACAAGAAGGATAAATATCAGAGCTTATGATGAAGAGGAAAGGTCCTCTAAAGGTATTATCATTCTACCTGTTTGTATTAGTCCTGTGCTAAAAAACACTCCCTTCCAAATCTTAGACCTTGAGTTGGGATACAACATGCTACTAGGGAGACCTTGGATACATGAAATGCAAGTTGTACCTTTGACATACCATCAATGCATCAAGTTCCCACACCAAGGAGAGGAAATCATCATAGAGGGAGATCCCAATCCTTTTCAATATTGTAATGCGGTCCAAATCAACACTGATAACCAGGTACCATCAAACTAAGATGCAAGCATCCCATCCTCTTTAGATTTGAATCCCAAGGATGTCACATGGACATCAGTTTAGATAGTCATTAACCAGGACGCAATTATTCCCTCCTCTTCAGATTCAAATCTTAAAGATATCACACATAAATCAGGCAAGATATCCATCACGAACAAGGGATGTGGTGAATACAGATATGAAGAGGCTTTTACCATCACACACATGCATTAAAGCCCAAGAAATCATGGCATGCCACAACCTGTTATTGCAACAGAAACTCCGCAGCCTGTTCTATTCAGATGTCCACCCACAACCTTTGTCCAATGGGGAGACATAGCGGAAGAAAAGCCATTTGAACAAGACATCAATACCTGGTTATACCAAGATCCACCAGAGACAATCTGACCACCACTACCCCTGACAAACTATGGTAATGGTTACACAATGATACAAATATTTGGGTACGATGGTACAACCAGGCTAGGGGCAAGACAATAAGGCATAATGGAATTGCCTCTCCCACCCACCCAGAGAAACACAAGAGGGTTGGGCTATGGATAACAAAGCACCAATCCTGTAATCTAAGACATTCAATTTAATCAAGAACAAATAGCAGGGATGCACCGGGGGCACAACACAGAACATGTCTTAATAAGCAACATATTAGCACAGTTGTTGCCCGCCGAAGAGGGAACCACACAAACCCGAATAGACCTCCACATAGTAATCGATGATAACCAAGGAAGTGAGAAATTTGATGAGCGTTCTATTAAGACTGAATCCCATGAGTATGAGTGGAGATCCCTTCACAACTATGAACCATCGATCCCAGATTATTCCCCTCGGTCAGACACTATCATAAATCTAACAGACTTATTTGACCAACTGACCATTACCAAACAACCCTGCATAGACAAGCATGTCATTTATCAGACCTCAAGTGGTGCATCCACATCACAGTCCAATTTTATAGGAACCATATTTGTAGTCCCTTTTAGTCAACCAGAGCCAAACAACCGTGAAAGTATCTGTCTTGTACACCCTGAGCCCATAGAGTGGGATCAACAAGGACCGCCTGATTTAGATGTCTTCGAGAATGATGAGGCTATAGCTAATTTCATGGGACTTAGGGAAGGCATTCCATCTGGAGACCACAAGGCAGGCTTCTCCATTAACCTTGATAGAGTGGCATATTTTGGGGAGGAAGCTCCTCTTTCTAGTCCACAAAAGAAAAAAGAATAAAAGAATGATAAAAAGCTAAAAGAAGACGTATCTTCTAGAAAAAACCTCACTAAGGCGCTAGAAGATGGAAAGAAGGAACTCCTCCCCTTGACAGAGGAGAAATCAACATTACTAGCAGAAGAAACAGAGGAAGTCAATTTGGGAGATGACAAGAACCCAAAGAACATATACTTGGAAAAATCACTCACCCCTGAGGAGAGAGAACAGTTCATCAGTTTCTTCAAGGCAAGGATGATCAATTTCGCATGGTCCTACTTGGATATGCCAGGGTTAGATCTAGAGCTAGTACTACACCATCTCCCGTTGCTACCCAACGCCAAACCTGTCAAGCAGAAGCTAAGAAAGATGCATCCCCATGTTGCATTGCTAGTCAAGGCAGAGTTGAAAAAGCTCCTGGATGCTAAGTTCATCAGACCTATACCATATGTGAACTGGATATCTAACTTGGTACCAGTTACAAAGCACAGTAGTTAGACAAGGATTTGCACAGACTTCAGAGATCTCAACATAGCTTGTCCCAAGGATGACTTTCCTTTACCAAACATTGATATGGTAGTAGATCTAACTGCTGGACATCAAATGCTATCACTCATGGATGGCTTTTCAGGATATAATCAAATAAGGATCGCACTAGAGGACCAACACAAAATATATTTCACATGTCCTTGGGGGACATATTGTTGGAATGTCATGTCGTTTGGTCTAAAGAATGCCAGAGTGACATATCAAAGGGCTATGACAACTATATTTCATGATCTCATCCACAAAACAATGGAAGACTATGTGGACGACATACTAGCCAAGTCAATACTTCGAAAGGATCATCTACAAGTGTTGGGACCAATCTTTGATAGAATGCAGGAATTCAAAGTCCGTCTAAACCCAAAGAAATGTGCATTCGGTGTCACAATAGGAAATTTACTGGGATTCATAGTGTCACACAGAGGAATCGAAGTGGACCCAGCAAAAGTCAAAGCAATCTTGGACATGCCTCCACCAGCGAACCTGAGACAATTAAGAGGGTTACAAGAAAGGCTCCAATCAATCAGGTGCTTCATAGCTCAGCTAGTAGACAAGTGCCACCCATTCCAAAATAGTGTCTATAACTATCTCCAAAACAGTGTCTTACCTCCCAATTTGTCTAGGAACCAGAGAAAATCCCTCATCCACCAAGCCTCTAGGTATACCATCCTCTCAACTACTTTATACAGACAAAGTTTAGATGGAACGCTACTACGATGTCTCACTTCCATGGAATCCTAGAAAGCTTTGTACGAGGTACATGAAGGAATTTGTGGAAACCACAGAGCTGGCAACAACTTAGCTAAGAAGATCATCCGCATGGGATACTATTGGCCCATAATAGAGACAGATGCACACAAACATGTACAAAGGTGTAGACAATGTCAGATTCATGGGGACCTCATCCATGCACCAGCCCAGGAACTAAAACCTATCACATCACCATTGCCATTTTCAATGTGGGGATTTGACCTAGTCGGCAAAATTACACCTTCTTCAGCAAATGGACACAAATACATCATAGTTGCAACATAGTACTTCACCAAGTGGGTGGAAGCAATTCCCCTCACTTACATCACTGGAAAGTAAATAGCAATGTTCATACTTAACCACATTATCTGTCAATACGGGATCCCTCAAACAATCTTGACATATCATGGTACACCTTTCCAGAACAAGGATGTTGAAGAGCTATGCGAACAATTCCATATCAAACAAGGGTTCTCCTCATTTTACTACCCTCAAGGGAACAACCAAGCCGAAGCTACAAATAAGACAATCTTGAAAATCCTAAAGAAAATAGTGAATGAATCAGGGCGAGACTGGCATTTACAGCTTAGTCCCGCATTATGGGCATACAAAACTAGTGTGAGAACACCTACAACAGCTACTCCTTTCTCGCTAGTCTATGGATCAGAGGCGGTATTACCCCTCGAAGTGGAAATCCCATCCCTAAGGATATCATTGAAGAACCTAGTTTCAGATGAAGATTATAGAGTAGCAAGGCTCAGTGAACTGGAGTTACTAGATGAAATAAGGCAGCATGCTTTTGACCACTTACAATGCTATCAAAATCGCCTTAGAAGGAACTATCACAAGAAGGTGAAGTCATGAACATTTGAGGTAGGAGACCTTTTCCTCATAGAAAATCAGAAGAATCAAGTAGAGCAAGTCAAACTCAGAAAGTTTGAGCCTAACTGGCTAGGACCATTTGTCATTATCAGCTCTACTTAGAGTGGGGCATTCATACTAGCAACACCAGAAGGAGATCAACTCCCCGGCTACATCAACAACATGCACCTCAAGAGGTTCTACCCTTGAGGTCTTTATGGTTAAGGAACCTATCTACATATCCAGAAAATACCAAAAAAATTAGAAAATACAAAATGTTACCTTGGTGAAAACCTGGCAAACAGGCGCCTTGGCGACAACAAAAAAAATAAAAAAAAGCAAAAAATCAGAAAATACAAAATGTTACCTTGGTGAAAAGCTGGCAAACAGGCACCTTGGCGATAACAAAAAAAATCAAAAAAGCAAAAAATTAGAAAATACAAAATGTTACCTTGGTAAAAACCTGGCAAACAGGCGCCTTGGCGACAACAAAAAAAAATTAAAAAAAAAGAAAAAATTTAGAAAATACAAAATGTTACCTTGGTGAAAACCTGGCATACGGGCACCTTGGCGACAACAAAAAAAGAAAAAAAGAAAAAAAGTAAAGAAAAACAAAATTGCTCTTTCAGTGAAAACCTGGCAAATAGGCGCTATTGAGTAGGTACCTTGGTGAAAACCTGGCAAACATGCGCCAAGTGTTCAAATCCATCTTCACCATCAAAGAACTCCAAAAGCTTGAGCACACTTCAAAATGCAAGACTGACTATCCCAAGCTATATCGAGAAGCACAATCCCCTCTGAGCACCAAACACTTATCCATGGTTAATACTGGTCCACCAGACTAGGGGGCGATTCAAACTGTCCTGAAAAATCCTAAAAACTCATCAAAAAATACTAAAAAGTTCAAAAATCAAGAGAAAATCAATCTTCATAAAAAACATTCAAAAATTGCAAAATCCCAAGCAATAAAACCAACTTAGTTATCAAGAGAGCAAAGGGCGATCACGCCCAGTCAATCAATGCCACAATCATGAGCTTTGCGAATCAGCATTGGGCTCATCTGACACAACTTTATCAATCTATCAGATCAATCAACAAACAATTAGCAAACAAGCCAATCTATCAATTGTCACAATCATGAGCTTTGCGAATCAGCATTGGGGCCATCTAACACAGCTTGATCAGCTGCCAAAATGATCAAATCAAATCTATCAATTGTCACAATCATGAGCTTTGTGAACCAGCATGGGGCCCATCTGACACATCTTGATCAGCTGCCAACATGATCAAAGCAATCAATCAATCCAATCATATCAATCGTCTTACACAGTGATGGATACGCTCAAACTAGACAGGTCAGTCTTATATGAGTAATCTATTACTGAAACCAGACACACTTAAGCAATCAAGCCAGTCAAGCCTATCCAAAGAGTCGAGCCAATCAAGAGAATCCAACTGCATCGAGGAACCATCCAAAAATGTTGACTGGGTCAGTCAAGTCGGTCAAATGTCAGTCTATATTTCGCAGTTATGTTCTTACGCTACTCCAGGATCCACCATGTGAGGAGAGTAGTTATGATAGATCATGACTTATTTTCTTTGATTGCTGTCTGTTGAATGTTCACTTCAATTTCAGGGCCATGCTGATTTAGGATAAATGCGGTAGGTGTTGTCACTTATCTGGCAGCCGCGCAATTCCACGAACTGAGCTTAACCCTGGGAAAGAATTGGACATTCCTTCTCTTTTATTTTGCTTGTTTTCTTTATAGAATCAAGAGCTCGCAGCAATATTCAGATGGACTCTGAGTTGCTTTGGAGTTCTATCTTGGTTTATATGGTCTTTCCCTTTAAGTTGAAAACAAGAGCTCACGATGCAATCCAAATGGACTCTAGGGGCGTAGGAGTTCTATCTTGTTTGCTTGGCTTTCCCTTTCGGAAATCAAGAGCTCACAGTGTTATCCAGATGGACTTTGGATGCATAGGAGATCTATCTTGGTTTCCTTGTTTTAGATTAATTCAGAGGACAAGCGGTATCTAGATGGTCAATATCTGGGTGCTTTTGGCTCTTTTTCTTTTCAAATAGGGAATATAGTTGAACCCAGATGGTCAATATTTGGGTGCACTAGGTTCTCTTTCTATTCAATCTCTCTACTCCTTCCGCTATCAAGAGGTCATGGCGGTATCCAGGTGGTATGTGATCTGGATCATTCGACGCTCTTTCGAAATATCAGAAAATACAAAAAAAGATGCAATGATGACAAATATTGGAAACAGGGGTAGTGACTTGGGACATTCATCCTTTCTATCAGATCATATCTATCCAAAAAATGCAAAAAGAACATCCTTTCTATCATTCCATTCTATTAGGTCAATCTCAGATCACATTCCAAACTAACTTCCTTCTAACTAACACATGCATTACTCAAAAATTTTGTGCATGGTAGATTGCATTCATTTATTGCATAAGAAAAATCCAAAACATGTGCATAGTAGATCATATAAT